>JACXGK010001122.1:0-45712 GCA_016801125.1 Novumbra hubbsi | reverse complement strand
CCAGTGAGATGGCTGCATGTTGGAGAAGAGTGAAATAGTATCCTTAACCCAGACCTGGGTTTAAAAGATATTAGAAATATTTCAAACACTTTGAGCGTTTAGTCTTGCCTGGTTTTTAGTCTTTGATGCTTCAGGCTTATTCAATTGGTTGATCCAGGCAAACTCGTTCAAGCACAGTTCAAGTATTTAAATTTTTTTTGTAGCTTTTAAACCAGCAGCCCTGGACAGTACTTTTTCGTCTTTACAAGTTGAATGTGGCAGGTATTTCTGAAAGGTGCCGATTTGAAAGAAAACCATTGGATATTTTGTTGGTTTTAATTTCCTTTTTTCTTTTCTTTTTGTGTTTATGGTGACAACAGATTCACAAAGTAAGAGGTTGAATAAATATGTGTAATTCGCTGTTGTTTGTTCCTGGAACCTTGTGTCAATTATATACATTGTCAGATTTTCAAGATTTCTTGTGTCACATTTATTTTGTAGTGGATGTTTATATAAGCAATATTCTGTTTTACCTTGTCAACGGACCAAGTGAAAATTCCATGAAAAAAAGTTGTACGTGGATATGAATGGTCCAAACAAGATCTGGCTTCATCTTTTTTCCAATTGCTTAAATCTGCAAAAAGGTTTTCAGGTGTGCTAACATAATCGCACACAGCTTTTCTTATGGACAATTAGGCTTTTAGAAACTTGGATTAGTAAACACAACGCAAGTGGAACACAGGAGTGATGTTTGCTGATAATTGGCCTCTGTACTCCTATGTAAATATTCCATTGGAAGTCAAAGTCTGCGCTGTATTTCTGACTTATTTTTGATTTTAGTTATTTTAATGGACAAGAAAATTAGCTTTAATTCAAAAGCAAGGAAATATCTAAGTGGCCCCAAGCATTTGAACGGTGGTATATGTATGTACACTGTTAAAAAATATGAAGGGAACACGTAATCATCAGAGTATAACACCAAGTCAATTAAACAGGGATATCAATCTGTCCAGTTAGGAAGCATAAGCGATTTTGAATCAGGAAGAGCATTGCCAGAGCCCTACAAAATGACCTCCAGGAGGTTACGGGTGTGCATGTTTCTGACCAAACTGTCTAGAGACCCTGTGGTGATCTTCACGCTGCCGGTAACATAATCCAGCATGACCGGTTTGGTGGAAGGTTGGTGATAGTCTGGGGAGGTATATCCTTAGAGGGTTGCACAGGCCTCTACATGCTAGCCATTGGCACCCTGACAGCTGTTAGACATCGGGAAGTAATCTTCAGACCCATTGTCAGAACTTACGCTGGTGCAGTGGGCCCTGGGTTCCTCCTGGTGTAGGGCAATGCCCGGCCTCATGTGCCCAGAGTGCGTTGGCAGTTCCTGGATGAAAAAGGCCTCAATGCAATTGACTAGGTCTCTCGTTCCCCAGACCTGAATCCAATTAAGAACCTATTATTATGGAATAATTCCTACATTCAAATTATAATTTAGGCAGGTAATTATAACCAAAAAGGTCTTGCCGGTCTTGCCAATTAACAGTTTATTAAAGATTCCCATGCAAGGAGAGCCTAGTTCCCATTCACCAAAGTTACAGGGAAGTATCTCTACTATTTCATAGTTACACACAATACTTATATGAATTGGGGGGAGACAAGTTATATGCATATTCATTGTGTATAATTTAGTCTAGGGGTGTGTCAAGACAATGTTCTTTTCCTGACCTTTATCCAGGTGCCCGAATAGCTCCCTACTTCCTCCCAGGCGTGGGTGAAGTGTCACAATAGAATGGCCACCTTAACAGATAGTCAAAGGGTCACAGGACTTAACATATAGATAGGTGTCATCAGAGAACACATACCAGATGCTCTTATCTAGCTTTATGACCTCAAATATTCCTCTCGCTCGGTAAAAAGTGTCTTCTTGAATGCAGCACTATATCAGACTCATACAGTGTATGATCAATGAATACATCAAGTCAGATATAAATCCACAACAGAACCTCTAGGATGTTGTGTATTGGTGCATACGCCGCCGCCAAGCAGCACCACAGACAGTCCAGGAGCTCACTGATGCCCCGATCCAAGTCAGGGAGGAGATCCCCAGGACACCATCTGCCGTCTCATCAGGAGCATGCCCTGATGTAATTGGGAGTGCATACAGAAACATGGAGGCCATACACACTACTGAGTCACATTATGAGTTGCGGTGATGAAATTCACCCAATTTGGAACAGCCTGTGATTTCAATTGTTTATACAGAATTTGAGTATGAGTTTAAATCTAGCCCTAAATCGGTAAGTGATTTTGGTTTCCATCGACCATTGTTAAGTCACTAATTACATAATGTACAGTAAATTTCCTTCATCGATACCCGATGTGTGATTAAACTGTTCCCTTAATTTTCTTGGAGCAATATGCAGTGTCTCACAAACGTGAGCCCCCCTACATTTTTGTAAATATTTGATTAAATCTTTTCATGTGACAACACTGAAGACATGACACTTTGTACAATGTAAAGTAGTGAGTGTACAGCTTGTATAACAGTGTCCATTTGCTGTCCCCTCACAATAACTCAACACACAGTCATTAATGTCTACATTGCTGGCAGCAAAAGTGTGTACACCCCTAAGTGAAAATGTCAGAATTGGGCCCAATTAGCCATTTTCCCTCCCCAGTCTCATGTGACTCATTAGTGTTGCAAGGTCTCAGGTGTGAAAGGTGTGTTAATCTTGGTGTCATCGCTCTCACTCTCATACTGGTCACTGGAAGTTCAACATGGCACCTCATGGCAAAGAACTCTCTGAGGATCTGAAGAAAATATATTTTGCTCTACATAAAGATGGCCTAGGCTATAAGAAGATTGCCGAGACCCTGAAACAGAGCTGCAGCACAGTGGCTCAAGAAAGCCCGTAAACAGTTTGCTAAAGACAAGCAGACTAAGGACTTCTCCAAGGAAGCATGTCCTATGGTCTGATGAGACCAAGATAAACTTATTTGGTTCAGATGATGTCAAGTGTGTGTGGCGGCAACCAGGTAAGGAGTACAAAGACATGTGTGTCTTGCCTACAGTCAAGCATGGTGGTGGGAGTGTCATGTTCTGGGGCTGCATGACTGCTGCTGGTACTGGGGAGCTACAGTTCATTGAGGGAACCATGAATGCCAACATGTACTGTGACATTCTGAAGCAGAGCATGATCCCCTCCCTTTCGGAGACTGGGCCGCAGGGCAGTATTCCAACATGATAACGACCCCAAACACACTTCCAAGACGACCACTGCCTTGATAAAGATGCTGAGGGTAAAGGTGATGGACTGCCCAAGCACTTCTCCAGACCTAAACCCTATTGAGCATCTGTGGGGCATACTCAAACTGAAGGTCGAGGAGCGCAAAGTCTCTAACATCCACAAGCTCTGTGATGTCCTCCTGTGGCAACCTGTGAAGCTCTGGTGAACTCCATGCCCAAGAGGGTTCAGGTAGTGTTGGAAAACAATGGTGGCCACACAAAATATTGAAATTTTGGGCCCAATTCTGACATTTTCACTTAGCGGTATACTGACTTTTGTTGCCAGCGCTGTAGACATTAATGGCTGTGTGTTGAGTTATTGTGAGGGGACAGCAAATTTACCCTGTTATATAAGCTGTACACTCACTACTTTACATTGCTGCAAAGTGTCATGTCTTCAGTGTTGTCACATGAAAAGATGTAATCAAATATTTACAAAAATGTGAGGGGTGTACTCACGTTTGTGAGACACTGTATATGTGTGTGTGTATATATATATATATATATATATATATATATATATATATATATAAAATGTTGAGTATTTTTTTCCTGAGATGTATAGAAATGAAACAGGAGCACATGGAAGAAGGTAAAGCAGGAAGACGCAAGCCTCCGGGCTGAAATAATTTAAGCACAAATTGCTGTATTTTTGCAGAAGTCCTCTTCTAATGGTCAAATTACTTCACAGATTGGTCATGAATAATGTATAAAAACGTTCAACCACTGCCAGGATGACACCACCTCCAAAAGGTTTGCTTTCCCCTTTTCAGAATTTGAATTTTGCAAGCACAGGCGCAAAATGATTGTACATAGAAGCAGTGCATAAACAGAGCGTGTGTAAATGAATCCCAGACCTAACATAATGAGCTAATCAACACATGCATCCACTCTGACATCCAATGATGTCAATGGAGACCAGGGAGTATAAGCTTGCTACATTGTGTGCTAAGTGGTTTTTCCTGTCCCTGTGGATGGGAACAGAAGTGATCATTCAAGCCACTCACTTTCAGCCAAACAACCACCCCACTGCCACCCCAGATACTTTTAGCACATTTTACTATATAATGACCCACTGGGAGAACAACCAGTTTTCACAACGTTTCATAGGACTGTTCCACGAGAACCCAAGAGAACTACTTGTGCTGTAACTAGATGTGAAACTGAAAAGCTTGGATGTGGGATCATAAGCATCTAAAACATGGGTAAGTTTGATGAGCAAATTCAGATTTTAACCCGAGCACACTCCTGGTGAGTGAAATCTGTCCCTGGACAGATCCACACTCTAAGCACAGCATGTCAGTAGTTTGATGTCACAACACCAAAGACATTTCAAAGAGCCAGAAAAGCACAAGCCGTGTTGACGCCACGAGACAAAAGCCAATCATGACAAGTACGAATTAAACAAAGTCACGCAAGTGGATGAAGATGGGGATAGGAGGAATGAAACCAAAGCTCTTAAGCACCACTCATTTTTCCAAGCTCTACTGTTTTGATGCAGTGTACCAGAAGCTTACTAGTACAACACTATTGCGACCAATGATGTTTGAATCTTACAAAATCAGGTTCCAACCTGTCGTTTTCAGAATGGATGTTTTGAAACTGTGTGCATGAAATCCAGTCACTTCAAGGGCTATCAGTAAGAGTTTAAGACACACATGCAAATGGAAAATTGAGAGAAGTATATGAAAGAGCAAGTTAGTCAATAGTCATAAAATAGAACTAGTTATTTTATAAGTACTTTGACAGTTATACAAAAGGATAATTGTGTTGGTTAGGTAGTTTTTTGAGAGTCATAAAAAAGAGTAGGTGTATAAAATCAACATCATATCTGTGATCCTCTCGTTAACACAGGGCAGAGTGTTGACGAGGACAAGGCTGGAGATCACTCATACTGATTGAGTTCGAATAACAGACCAGAAGCTTTAAAAGGAGGGTGGGGATTGTAATCATTGTTCTCCATTTGTTAACAATGGTTACCTGCAAGGAAACATGTGGAGACATCATTGCTTTGCACAAAAAGGGCTTCACAGACAAGGATATTGCTGCTTGTAAGATTTAACCTAAATCTACCATTTTGGGTCATCAAGAACTTCAAGGAGCGAGGTTCAACTGTTGTGAAGAATGCTTCAGGGCGCCCGAGAAAGTTTGCCAAGTGATCTAAAAAGACTGCAGCCACAAACCAATGTGTAAATGAATACTTATGTCATTCTTAAAAGTTTTGGCAACGGAGTGAATGAGGAGGTTGACACAACTATACAGCTTTAAAGGGACATAATCACGTGGAGTTTAATTTGACCAAGTTCTTTTCAAACCCAAATGCAATATCCCACAGTGCCCAAAAGACCAAATCAACACGTCTAACACTTTGGTTCAACCAAACTATTCCAGACTACTCTTTTCATGGTCACTGGTGCAATTCTTCCTGATGCTGGTAGTTGACTTGGAAAGTTGAACTGCACATGTTTTCCATCTTGTTTTCATGGGTTCAGTGTAGTGCCAGGTTATAATCATCATTATGGAGTTATTGCAAATCGTTTCACCAATGCTAAGAAGCACTGGTGGACCAGACTGGTAAGGTCAATAGCTAGGTACCTTGCTAAATTAATTGTGATGTTATACTTTTGTACCAGCCATAACAATGCAGCTACATATCTATTGTTAGCCCTACTAGCCTACTGGCTGCTTGTAGCTAGCCATCCTCAAAACCACCAGAGAAAATTTGGTACTGCTTGTTTAGCTCTGAAAATAATTAATAGCAAAGGTTTGTGGTTAGTGTAGATTTTGGGCTCCTAGAATTACGGAACTGATGGTTAAACAGACATTCTCAACATGGAGGTAAAAAGAAAACGACATCCGATTGCCTCTACATAGACACCACCACCATCTTGCCAAAGAACAAATGTCTACGTTGCTCCGTAATATCCCCAACATTTAATATCTCCATGGATCCATTTTACCTTTTGATATTGTTGCAGACACTTACCCTAACACTGCTTTTCTTCGTGAAAAGAAAATCCAGTTTTATTGAGCTTTAATCTTTTCAATAGGCTTTATTATTCTCTCATCCATTACTTTGAAAGCACCGATAATGACTGAGGTAAGTACTGGTGGCAGCAAACACCACAATATGTTCCACTCTGGGTTAAATACAACACGTCTAAATGTCTAAGCAATGTCCCTGCTGTGCACTGTGTTGGCAAGCATCTAGCAATTACACACTTTTTTCCCATTCCTAGATCTGGATTCTCGGAGCTGAATGTGTTGTGAAAAACAGGTCAGTGAGGCCAAATATTCACCAATGCCTGAAGTACTGTCCTTTTCAGTGTATGGTTGGCTTTTTAGCTTTCAGGGCAACAGTTATTCTAGCCGTTTTAGCAGTGTTGTTTAAATTACCCTAATGTACCCTACAAGGTCTAGAGACTGCTGGTCTTCTGCTCTGCCTGATTAATAATTGTACACACCTGGTGTCCCAGGTACAAATTAGTCTCTGAAAAGAGTGGAACAATGAAAACCAATGGTAACTAGATGTGAGGTCCAGAGTGGATTATAATGGGGTCAATCTTGCATAGTCTTGAATCCCTCTTATTCTTTTTTCATTCTAATTATTATTCACATTAATATCTTTATTAGTATTTAGTCATATTGCATGTAAATTATTTCTTTTCAGCATTCATATGAATGGTCCGTACCTTAAGTACCTTGTTCGTTTGACAATAAACAAGTGAAACACTCAGGACCGGAATGGGACCCTGGTTGGGCTCAGGGAGAAACAATTGTGCTGCCACTCGAAAAGCGGATTATACAATCAAGTGGACCAGGATTGCACACTGTTGAATGAGCTGCAAATGACAAGAACAAGAAAAAGTTCAACGAGGTCAGCGATTCACGTAGGCTTCAAGAGCTGCACTTTCCAAAAGCAAGGTAAGAACTGTAGCCGACCCTTCAGTTCCATGATGGGGTACCCACTCAGGAACAAGATCTTTGTCTCTTCCCTGCTCTCCTCAGAAGGAAACGGTTTCATTGTGAGCTTCATGGCTGCTCTTTGCATTTCACAACAGGTACGTGGGGTTACGGCAGGGACCTAAAGTAAATCAGATAATAGATTGTACCGTGACATTTCCAATCCTCTGATCTTGGATCAGGTTGGCTCTTTGAAATCACTATAAATAACATTACATGAGTAGGAGGGTACTGACCTCACATCCTCACCACTACTGCTAACCTAGAGTTTGAAGTATAACATTAAATTATGTTTCAGTGTTTCATTCCCTTTGAGAATTTGTGACCTCTAGACTAGAACTGCAATAGCACAGATGTGTAACTTACATCAAATCTCCTTAAAATCCCTTTTGGAACACGTTGTTCTGAGCCAAAGAAAGGAGTGTTCAACCAAAATGGCCTGGGAAAATCTCTCTTGGCGGGAAGTGTAATGTTTGTTCTTTAATATGTCATATAATAAGGCTTTAGAGATAACACTCCTTGGAAATAGGGTTGGTCGTTTGGTTTGGTCAATGGCACTTCTTTCAACAACGTATGAATGGTCAGATCAAGGAGTTAGCTAAGTGCTGATGATCCAGCTTTCTGTTGGAGAGGGCGTTCAGATTTTTTATTTGTTTTCTTAATCTGAGATATAATGTTTTACTAGTATTCGATTTAATAGTCCGGTTTCCAAATCGTGAGTCATAATTTCTACATCTGGATTTTGTGTAATCAGTCTACTATGTGGCTGTGTCACTGTTTCCAAATCAATTCTGTTGACTTTGCAATGTACGGTCTAGGTGAAAATAATCTTGCCTTTCAACGGGTCAAGATATCTGTCCAGATCCTCATGCACCATCCATATCCAACATTCTGTTGTGTAATGATGACTCAGTGAACAACATACAGATAATGTTTTTAGCCATGTACACACCGCCACCTTGTGGCTATTGATGTTCATGACAGCATCCCAGTGGTAGACAAAACATGTATAGACAAAACACAGAATATCAGCCTGAATAGCTATAACAAAGTAAATAACTTTTTAAACATTTATTTCCAGTATTGCGACATGAATGGTTCAAAGTTCATGGTTAAGAACTGTCAGGTCAGGATTGTCTAGTCACAGCCATTGTATGACCTCTGAGCTTCCTGGTGTCCTCCTTCTACAATAAAGATGCCCAGAACTCAAACTCAAGTTGCATTCAGCTCAGTGTCCTGAGTTTGAAAGTAGCATCATCAATGCAGCCCAGTGAAGACCTGTTTTGTAAGAGAGGGTCACAAGAATTAACCAACTGTTTGAAGTATTAGGTGGAAAGAATTACGAAAATGGTAAAATATATAATAACAGTGGTGTTAAATAACTAGGTTTGAAATCCTGATTGTGATTGGCCATTGTACAACACAGTATGCTACGAATAAGGTATCACAGAACATTTAACCATGTCGCGTTAGTTGGTAACCGGCTAATGATTGAGCTTCATAACCCTCCTCGCTAACAAAGCAGAACATTATGGGCACTGGTAGCACCCTGCTACAGTTATCAGTCAGAAGGTATTTTTCTCAATGAGAGTCCATATTGTATGGTACCTGAGGTTTTTGTAGCGCTCGTCCAGCTTTCTCTGGTTGAGAACGCGGAGGTCCTTGGAGTACTGGCCACACACAGTCCTGCGGTGGGCAGTATCTGTGATGGGCAATGGAATGCTCCTCATCCTGGCTCAGATTGTTCCTGTTGGTTACGGAGCCAGTCGTGACATCTCAATGAGGTCAAGGAAGGGGGTCTAACAGTAAGTTCATGTCTGTGCAGTAGCTACACAGTGCAGATTTAGTTAAAACTGGATTTAACAACATTGCCTGTGCATGCTCTACAAAATGACTGCAGCAGCTTCTCCGTTCTGCTTTTGGTAGATGTGCACTAAATAGAAAAGGCTCCTGGTTGGTTTGAAACTGAAATTGTACTCTGGCGGAACACTTTAAATACACTTTGCATTTCATCCAAGAGAACTGATTATAAATGAGCCAACCTTTAATGTGAGAATAATTTGATTAGTATACTTCATATATTTCAGCACGGGGTGGACAAACTTTGGGATTCTTCTGTTCAGTTTGCCGAAACCTGCAAGACATCAGTGTGATGTGCCAGAAAATGCCTCATCTGGGTATTAGTCACGCTATTGACAGGATACTACATCAACAGAGACTGTATCATTATACCGAGTGCCATTAGTGTTGGGTTTGCCCCTCCCCTTCAAAAACCGTTTCCAGTTTTCAATAAGCCCTGTGCTGCACATAATTAACATGTTCCTAACGCTCCTCCATTACGGCAACACATTAAATGGAACTTCACACTGTGTATTGTGTAACACTGATCTTCTCATGCCCCAAGGCCTGCCTGTGATTTGGAAGGAATAAAATCCTAATGATCACTGTGGCAGTAAATAGAAAATGCTATAAAACTGGAAATGCTATAAAAAGTGTTCAGCTAACTTGACACCCCTGCATCACACACCCCACTTGTTGAAATGTACTCTCTCAAACGCGCGTACACCGCTGGCTTGCGAGTTTCGGTGGATGACGGACTGGACATAACGCTGAGTCAGGCAGCACGTTTAACATTATTAATACACTGTCTCAAATGTTTATTATGATTTTATTCCATGCTTGACATGAACCCTCCCCGCCTCATTCCACAAACTAATTATTTACATTTAAGGGTGAAGATTACTGTAAAATGATCCAGTACATATCCTAGTAACTCCTTCAGTTTAAATTTTTTATATTTAATCATTTAGCAGGCGGAGGATGCGGGGGATACTCATGAAGGTTCAGATGCTTTCGGAAGATTGGCAGGGACTGTGCTGTCCTGGCTTCAAGCAGAAGTTTGTTCCACCATTAAGGTGTCTAGAGAGGGGTTTTGCCTTGGGTGAGTGTGAGCTGTGTTTTAGAAAGAAAAGGAAAAAGGGATACCGGTCGGAAGTTTTGCACATCAAAAAGATTGGTTTCTTGAGAAGGGCGACACGAGGTAAAGTAAAAGTTCTACAGAGGTAGTCTGGAGCAGGGAGAAAAGGTCAAGAGGACAGGTTGTCGGACGCCCAGATATCACTAGACTAAGGACATTGTCTGAAGAGAGTGGAGAGAAAGAGGTCAAGGGATAAGGAAGTTCACTGTCAGTGGGCCCAGAACAGGTTGAGTGAAAGAGAAGCAAACGTTATCAACTTTAATAAGGTGGCAAAGGGTTTTCTGGGATGAGAGGCAGATGCATGACATTTTGAGTGATAGAAACAGAGAAAAAAAGTATTGATTTCTTCCACTTTGCTCAGCAGCCCACAGCCCTGTTCTGTTGGCTCTCAGTGAGTCAGTCAGCCATGGAGCGGGAGGGGAATGCCGGGCTGGCTGAGAGGACAGGGGACAGTGGTAGTTGGAAGAAAAGGATAGGGGTGAGGAGGCACACTCAGGAGACAGGAGGGAAAAGGAGTTGGTAGAAGAGAGATAAAAAAGAAGAGGTGAGAGTAGAGGAGATTGCTACGACGCATTACTATCTGAGGAGTTGGGTTAGCAGGGTTAAAAGACAGAGGGGGAGAGAATGAGACAAAGTAGTGATCAGAGACTTGGAGTGGAGTTGCAGTAAGATTAACTGGGTTACAGCTTGTAAGAATGATATAAAATGGCCTGCCTTGTGGGTGGGGGGGACTGGGTGAGGTCAGTGGAAAAATAGATGTTGACAGACATGAATCACAGACAGAGGTTGGAATGTTATAGTCACCTATCACTGAGTGGTGAGCCATCATCTGAAAATAAGTCCTAATGCCCCCGGTGGACAATAGATGACAAGAATGTTTAGATCCTGTAAGTTAGTGATAGTGACAGCATAGAATTCAAATTAAGTAATGGAAAGGGGGGATTGAAAAGAGAATCTACACTTTGAAGAGCTAATAATACCTGTTCCACCGCCTCCGTCAACCAAATGTTTTTGAGAGAACACTGTTGGATGAAGAGGTGGCAGGGGTAAAAGTATTTTCTGTGGTGATCCATGTCTCTGTCACGGCCAAAAAAGGATTGAAGCGCAGTATAGGCTGAGATGAAGTCTACTTTGTTGACAGTAAATTGACAATTCCAGAGGCTGGAATGGATTGTATGTGTATGATAGCGTAGGCTAGAAGGGTTTGCAAGACAGGAAGGCTAGCATCTAAGATGTCTACAAGAAGAGAAAAGAACAGGAATGAACAAACACATACTTGTCCAATGAAATAGCAGAAAGGTAGAGAAAATAATTTTTAGAGAATGAGGCCTTCCTCGCTGTGTCTTTGTTTCAGCAACATCACAGCCGCTTACAAGATGGACTGAAACTAAACTAAGTCCACAGTCACAAGTACGGAGCAATCTGCTAGTACAACAACAATGATTCATGTGAAAAAGCACAAAATCTCTGTAGGTCAAGCAAAACAATACCAGTAACAATTTAGGATTAAGCGAAATCTATTTAAATTTTGAGAAGCTGTATTCCCAAAACAAAGATGAAGCATTTTGGATTGCATGTTGGGTTTGAGCATCTATGCATTTCCCCAACTGTTCATTTGGACTTTGCGGAGGAGCTGGTGTATGGGGACATGGTGACAAGTTGATTCATGAGAGTATTTATTTTCTTGTCAGGTATGTCGTGTTTCTGTGTGTTGACGATTTGTTGTGCTGTTGGCTCTTCACGAGCAACCAGTCTGCAGCACCAGTGGGGAAAAGAGGAGTTACGGTATACGGTGGAAAAGCCTCACTTTGATTTATAGAAGTGTTTATTTTCTTGCCCAAATTAAAGATCAACACCAACACTGATCCATTGGTCATACGGATGGTGGGGAAACACAACAAAGACATTCGACACAGGTAACACGCACACACACACAACTGTTGGTATTAATGTTGTTACTGGGACCAAAGCATTTATTCCTGTTGAAAATCCTATTTTCCTCTAACCCTGAGCCCGAACCATATATTACACTCTGTATTGGCCAATAACCTTTCTTTTGACTGAGGTTATGTCCACAAGTCGTCACATTTTTCTTGTTTTACTATCCTGCTGGGTTAAAACGCCTGCACATACACACTGAAAGGATATGGAGGGAGCTTTCTGATCTCGGTCCGGACAACCAGTATGTTGTGTCCCAACCTGGGCTCCATACAGTGAATTTGCATATAGTACTGCAGTAACAGACTGTTGCCATACAGGTTAAACACAGTGCGCTTAAACTCAAAACCTGAGTACGCTACCTGGGACTTCGGAAAGAGGCAGGTGAAAGATGGACAGTGAGAGAAACACAGCAAATGGGACAGTAGGTTCATGTACATGGGTTAGTGTTAATCAGAACAACATCTTCAGCAATGGTACATATCAACGAATAAGGATTTGCTAGCGGTTATAGTGTTGGGCACGTACCGGCAGGTCAAAGGTTTACCTCCCCTGAGCCAAACTAAAAGGAGAAATCTGTTTTTGTGCCCTCATTTCAAATAAGTTATACATTGATTTGTATTTTACTCAGTAAAATATGAACTTGATCCCCATCAATCAGCAAGTTTCTGGCTCCCAGGTGTCTTTTAAAGGATCTTCTCAATGATCTAAAGGCAGCTGTGTCCATAGTCACCAAGAAAACAATTGGTAACACACTACGCCATTGAAGGACTGAAATCCTGCAGCGCCCGCAAGGTCCCCCTGCTCAAGAAAGGACATGTACAGGCCCGTCTGAAGTTTGCCAATGAACATCTGAATGATTCAGAGGAGAGCTGGGTAAAAGTGTTGTGGTCAGATGACACCCAAATCAAGCTCTTTGGCATCAACTCAACTTGCCGTGTTTGGAAGAGGAGGAGGAGGAATGCTGCCTATGATCCCAAGAACACCATCAAACATGGAGTTGGAAACATTATCCTTTGGGGGTGTTTTTCTGCTAAGGAGACAGGACAACTTCACCGCACCAGAGGTTTACGATGGATGGGGCCATGTACCGTCAAATCTTAGGAACCTCCTTTTCTCAGCCAGGGCATTGTAAATGGGTCATGGATGGGCATGACAATGACCCAAAACACATGGCCAAGGCAACAAAGGAGTGGCTCGAGAAGAAGCACATTAAGGACCTGGAGTGGCCTAGCTAGTCTCCAGACCGTAATCCCATAGAAAATCTGTGGAGGGAGCTGAAGGTTCGAGTCAAGCGTCAGCCTCGAAACCTTAATTACTTGGAGAGGAGTGGGGGACAAAATTCCTCCTGAGATGTCTGCAAGCCTGGTGGCCAACTACAAGAAACATCTGACCTCTGTGATTGCCAACAAGGGTTTTGCCACCAAGTACTAAGTCATGTTTTGCAAATACTTATTTCACTGAGTAAAATGCAAATCAATATATATAACTTATTTGAAATGTGTGTTTCTGGATTTTGTTGTTGTTATTCTGTGTCTCACTGTTCAAATAAACCTACCATAGATATAATAGACTGATAATTTCCTTGTCAGTGGGCCAACATACAAAATCAGCAAAGGATGAAACACTTTTTCCTTCACTGTAAGGGTAACGTAAACAGAGTTAAAATAATCTGTCGGACCTCTCTGGCAGGTTTCTTGTTCTCCTGTCCAGTCATGGCCTTCAGGTCTGTACCGGGCATGTTCTCTGATCCCTCTGTTTTCTCTGGGACACCAATGACACCCCACAGCCAAGAGACATGTTAAAGAGTAGTACTCTGGTATTGTGCTGCTGGTATCATGTGTGAAACTGTCTCCGCAGAAAAACTGGTAACTTGGCTAGTCCAACGTATTCATGTTTACTGCTAAGGCATTAGTCCGACCTCAGTCTCTATTCAAAAATAAGTTTAAATTATTGAGCGTTTTTTACCTTTTTGGGCTGAGGAAGTGCAGGCTGAGTTGTCAACTTTTCTGGATGGCCTGCTCCCCACGGTGCCTTGAACGCTACCGGCAAACGTTAACCCCTGCAACAAAAAACCCATCATCAGGTTTCTTTGCGTCAATAGCGCTGTGGTGTGTGGGACTATGGGGATGTGTTTGTGTTTCTCACTCTGTTTTTTTCTAGTAAAGCTGTGATATCGCTGGTTGATTTGCTGAAAGGGGGCTCTTCCAAACGGTCTCTAGAAAACCCACTATTCAGGAGAGGCAAGCACGACACTGAAGAAAATAAAACATACACATCATAAAGGATTAGAGTATGTAGATTTTGGGATAGTTAGAATAGAATGGTCGTATCCGTCTTACCTACCACTCCGTTGTTCATTCCTCACATTGACCGACACAAACTCAATGTTAGCGGCTTCATCTGGCTCCAGAGCATGAAAGTCCCAAATCTTAAAGACATCAGGGGCAGGACAGAGACCTAGAAAGAGGGGGGCAGCGAGTTGAGCATGAATGACATTGAAACATAGGCAATATTAATATCTTTATTTTCCCTTGTCATTCATACTTTCATATCGTGGCATTTATAGTATAACACTCAAAAAGCCTTTGAAACTGTGTAACTTCCTTTTGGACTACCACTTTGTCATTGATTATTTTATTGCATCTTGCCAAAGCAAGTGGAAAATGAGACAGTGAGAGAATACGAGAAACTGAAAAATGCCCACAATGAGGATAAAGTGGTCTAAAAAGAATGAGGGAGTTTATTGAGTGCAAAATGTAATGGATTGTTGTGAGGTGAACTCCACTTTGTGGAATATCCGATGGAAAGATAAGTACACTTTGTAAGAATGTCCTCAGCTACTGTTAACCTCAGATAGTAATACCTGCATGCATGCTGAAACCCATTGCTGTTCCCCATAATATTAGCCAACCAACCCGACGTAAACAAAATACTGGCCTTTTTCTGGGTCCACTGGCTAAGGGCTCTTTATTGTGTATGATTTCTATGTTTTTTAGTAGACGTGTGCAGTGTCACCTCCTGTCCACTGGTAGGCAGTAAAGCACAGCTGGATGAGGAACAAGTCACTGCGGATGCTGCTCCACGACTGAGGGAAACAACAGCAGAAACAGCAGTACAAGGTCTGGGCCAAAGTACTCGGAAACTCCTATTGACGACAGAGAATAAATACTATTATTAGGACGATAACAAATATAAAATAAAATCAACCTTGTACTATTCACATTCAGTATGCAAAACAGAAATGTAGTGTTTATTTTGTAAGTGTTTAATCTTAATCCTACATTCTATTTTTCAACATTCGCAAGAGCAGAGAAACATATTACCTTGAGAAACCACCTCGTACTGCGTGAGGTTAAACTCAGGGTCAGGATTTGGACATAATTCTCCGCAATCCTTGCAAACAGCCTATCCTGTACTTGGGTGTCTGGCTGAAGGGAATTCATTTGCAGCCTATTAACTAGGTTGCAATGAGAAAAAAATAACAATGGTCCTCAATGCCGCCTAGCAATGAGTAAAAGAACTGGACCTAAATGTGGCTGCTACCTGGAAGTTCTGCAGAAAGAGCCACCAGAAGGAGTCAATGACCAAGTCCTCCACATTAGATGAGGACAGGATGCTTTGAAACAGTGCCTTGCATCTCGGCTACAGAATGGGATTAAATATGAAATGCAGTTGTATGTGAGACGTAAACTTTATGCTCATCATCACCGTAATATCACAACAATTTTTATGACCGACACCATATCAGTAGGTTCTAAAAGTAAACTGGACCAAAGGTGATTTAACACGAGGATTCCAAATAAGTCCTAACGTCACAGCACAGTTTGATACCTTGTGGGCGAGTTGCGGCTGTGCCCTCACCACATGGGTGACTACAGTGGAGAACGCAGTGCTGTGCGGCAGAGGCATTGGCCCGTCGTTGAGGAAACCCGGCAACTGGTAAAGCTCCACTAGCTTGGGCATTCCCTCCCTCCACTGGGGAAAAGAAAGCGAAAGTGGATAAATACATTATGCCATCTCAGCAGGCGCTGTTAGACAACTATGTTATTGTGACTTTACAAGGCCTTCAGGGATAATGCGCATTGCTATGTTTTGGGAAAGCTACCTCCTCTGGCATTAACATCAGCACTAAGAATGTGCGCCGGGGATTTCGTGGCCTGGGTTTGACTGCATTGTGTCAAATGTAAAGTTTGATGGAGTAGGGATAATGCTATGGGGTTGTTTTTCTTGGGTTGGCCTAGGCCTTCTTTAGTTACACTGATGAGAAATGTTAATGCCTCAGCTTACCAAGACATTTTGGAAAATTCGATTCTTCCAACTTTGTGGGAACAGTTTGGGGAAAAGTCATTTTCTGTTCCAGCATGTATGTGTCCAAGTGCACAAAGAAAGGTCTTGTTTTGGTCACATGGTTAGCTTCTGTTATGTGGTTCTTTGTTTGCTGTGTTTTTGTGCTCATTAGGTTTGTGGGTGGAGCAAATCCAATTCTGATGCTAAGCACCTGTTCAGGTCCCAGCTAAGGTTAAAAGTCAAACCTGACAGATGTGCTTGGTCTCTGCTGCTGACTGCACATGGCTTTTGTTCTTTATTTGAGTTCGACCTTTTCACACTCATACAAGCATGCACCTCATTCCTTCCCTCATCCATTATTTACAAACACACAGATCTACTGACAAACACATCCCCTGCTTTTGTATTTGTTTATTGCTTTTGGGCGTTTCATTAGTAAATCTTGATTTAATTGTTTACTGTGTGTGGTCTCCCTTTCTTGTCCAACTTCTGAGCTGAGTTGTGACAGTCCATAAAGGCATGAGTTTGGTGTGGAAGAACTTGACTGGCCCACACAGATCCCTGACCTCAACCATAGGCCTTTGATATGAACTACAACAGAAATTGCGAGCCAGGCCCTTTCGTCCAAAATCATTGTCTAACTTCACCAATGCTTTTCTGGAAGAATGGTCAAACATTTCAACAGACACACTCCAAAATCTTGTAGAAAGCCTTCCCAGAAGAGTAAAAGCTTTTATAAGAATGAAATGTCAAACAAGTTCCTGTAGGTTTAATGTGTATGTGTCCCAATACATTTGGGATAGTGTATATGCCAGTTGCATATTTTTATAAACAAACAGACGTTTTCATCTACAATAGTTATTTACAACATTAACAATGTCTACACTGTATCTCCGATAAATGTTATGTTATTTGAATGAACAAAAAGACAAGGAAATTTGCAACTGACCACAAACTTTACGTATTACACATCCAGCACAAAAATGATTCAAACTTGTTCACCAAAGTCCCAGAACAAATCTTTAAATCTGCAGGTTAGCAGTTGATTTATTAATACCATAACGGTAAATAACAAGGAGCCCTAAATCAAACGAAACTTGGTTGCAAGATCGTAATTATAATGTAAAACCTAGTAAAAGAGTTGAGCCAACTTATTACTGTGTCAAGATGACTTGCTATTTGATGTAGATATGGCATGGGAATTGGTCTGGGTTCACTACCCCTGCGGCAATTAAATATCTTCCTAACAGAAACCACAACAATGGAAAAAGGCAAATAGACAAATATAATAATATATTATTTAGATGGAAAGCCAATTACTGTCAATTGCCTTTACTTAGACAACCGGTTTAATTACAGACAATGACAATTAATTCCTTTAGGCTATGCTTTTATGAAAATAATGTTATCGGAGACCAACTTGCTTTATTGTAAAATAAAATAATATGGAGTGCAGCAACATGGGATAAGTATTATAAATGAAAGCAGAAGAATTCATCATCAATCATACTTCATATTAAACTGAAAGAAGTCTGAGCCAAGAGATACTGTGAGAGGTCAAGGCTTTTTTTCTTCCTTTTTCAATCTCTCTTAATGCATATGGACCTAGAGCCTAATTGAGCATTTGACCAGTTATGCAAGAGTTTAGTTCTGGGTTAATCAAGATTAGGGAGATTGGGATTATACCTGAGACACCGAGGGAAATGTGGGAGGATCATTCTTTTTTAATTTCAGTCTTAGAGAGGGTTTACATTTTCCCAACAGAGGGTCATTTAATTTGATCAATTACATTTCAGCATTCTGTCTGTCAGTTTTTTGGAATGTAAGTACTGACCGGTGGAACGTTATTTCTATATCACCTTTGTATTGGCTATTTGATCTTTGTACATGGTGTATCTAGAGTGTTTGAATTACAGAATGACCGCAATCGTGAACTAAGTTCTCTACTCAAAGTTTTTGTGCAGCTTCAGATTTACTTCAAATATTCAATGGACCTTCAGAGTTGATGAGAGATGTTCTGTTGGGGGATAAAGTGTGTGTTGGAGAAGTTGCTGGGACCGAATGTAGAGTGCAATCCATGTTCCTATGCCTACGAGTAGTTTTGCTCCTTTTTCCAACATCATTTAGAAAGGGGATGGTTTCAGGATTGCTTGCTGAACACTGATTATGGCATTTCTGTTTTAATAGACAGATGATTATTAGGGACACAGCTTGTCCTCAGAAACAGTACCGCATCAATGAAAAACATTGCTTTGCATAGTTGAAAAGGAAAACAAACAGTGGACAATGGAACCGAAGAAGATTCACTACTCTATGCAGAACATCGGAAACACAGACTTCGTTGAGAATGAATACTATCAGAAGGTCGCCACAGCTTTGCACTGCACAGACAAATCCCGCTCAGAACAGGTAGAACGAGCTTGGCCTAAATCCTACCCATGCTAAAAGACATTGAGGGATCTGGAAGAAAGGCTAGCAGCATGAAGGCCAGCAAAAAAGAGGAATGTAGTTCATTCTCAGCTAAAACCTTATCACGACTGGGATGGATCTTAAATTATGATACTGTAGTCGAGCTGGGCAGTGAAAGTGTTTTTTATTTTTTTATAAATGCCACAATTAATAATAATAGGAACTCCCGGTCTATCCGTTAGCTGCAAGAAGGACATGCACTCAGTGTAGCATTGTGCACATTAGGCTGTGTATCAGCTGTTGCCGTAGTTGTTACAATATTCTTATTTTTATACACGGTTGGAATAGTAAAAACAAACCTCTAAAATGGGCTTGCATTATCAGGCACTGAGAAATCTTTAAGTTAGAATGCGTTCTACGTTTTAAATATACAGTGTATCTGGAAAAGTATTCACTGCGCTTAATTTTTTCCACATTTTGTTATGTTACAGCCATATGCCAAATGGATTAAATGAAAAAAATATATCATGATATAAAAATCACAGGCATAAGTATTCACAGCCTTTGCCATGAATTTTTGCAACAAAATTTGTTGCATCTTGTTTCCACAGATAATAATTTCTACACCTTGATTGGAGTCCACCTGTTGTAATTTCACTTGATTGGATATGATTTGGAAAGACACCTGTCTATATAACATCTCACAGTTGACAGTGCATGACAGAGTACAAACCAAGCCATGAAGTCCAAGGAATTGTCTGTAGACCTCCGAGACAGGATTGTATCAAAGGCAGAGATCTGGGAAAGGGTGCGGAAACATTTCTGGAGCATTGAGGGTCCCAATGAGCCCAGTGACCTGGACTCTTCCTAAAGTTGGCCAACCCGGTCAATCTGGGCTTTAGTCACTGAGGTGAACAAGAACCTGAAGCGTTGCTCTGTGAAGAGCGGAGAACATTTCGTAAGGACAATCTAGCGGGAGGAACTGGAAGAATAGTCAGGATCGAGCAACAGATGAATGCTGCAATGTACTGAGACATCCTTGATGGAAACCTGCTCCAGAGCACTTTAGACCTCAGACTGGGGTGAAGAGTCGTCTTCCAACAGGACAATGACCCTAAGCTCACAGCAAAGATAACAAAAGATAACATCTATGTCCTTGAGTGTCCCAGCCAGGCCTGGGCCACCGATTGAACATCTCAGGAGAGATCTGAAAATGGCTGTGCACCGACGCTCCCATCCAACCTGATAGAGCTTGAGAAGTCCTGCAAAGAAGAATGGGAGAAACTGCCCAAAAATGGGTGTGCCAAGCTTGTAGCATAGACCTGGTGACCCAGTGGAAATGTGTGCTGGAGGTCTTGGAAAGCTTCTTGGAGCAGCAACCAAAAATCTTGGCAGCTCTGCAGTCACTACTGATGTGCATGTTGTTCAGGAGTCATTCTTTTTAACCAACTTTTTACTGATCAGAGGGTAACAAAACCTTTTTAGTAACTCATTCAACAGTATCGGTTTGTCATCATTAGTTTCATATGCAATCATCCTTCTAAGAGCACAGACATATAAACATCCGTTTATATTCACAGAGAAATCCTGCTTGGTAGAATTATAAATCCATGTCCTTAACTAATTAGATGCAGGTTGCAATAATAAATTAATCAGATTTATTATTGATTGTGATGACACACATTTACCCTACTGACACTAATGGTTTGGGGACACTTAGAAAGAAAATAACATCAGAAATAATGTATAGGCATTGTTACTATTGTAAATTACTACTGTAGCTAAAAAAGGCTTACTTTCAATGGAATATCTACATAAACGTACAGACACCCATTATCAGCAACAATCATGTCGGTTTTAATGCCAAATTGTATTTGCTAATCCAAGTTTTTAATTTGAAAAACCTTGTGATTATGTCAGCACCACAAAAAACTTGTGCTGATTTAAAGAATGAGCATTCTCATTTTTTCAAAATGGCCTGAGACAAAGCACTTTCTTCTGAAACTCATCAGTCTATTCTTGTTCTGACAAATGAAGGCCATTTCATGCGAGAAATTGGCAAGCAACTGTAGATCTGGTCCATCACTACTACTACTACTGCTCCCTTAAAAGAAAAGTGCAAACTGGCTCCAACCAGAATATAATAGATATAGGAGTGGAGGTCCCTGGTCCACAACTGTGCAAGAAAACAAATACATGAGTGTCTAGTTTGAGAAATGGATGCCTCACAGGTCTTCAACTGGCAGCTTCATTAAAAAGTGCCCACAAAACACCAGTCTGGACATTGACAAGATTCTACCTTCTAGGCAGAGTTCTTCTTCTGTCCAGAGTCTGTGTTCTTTTTTGACCATCTTAATCTATTCTTGATATTGCCAAGTCCAAGATTTTTCTTTGCAACTCTTTTTAGGAATATCTCCTTTTAAGGTGGGAAATCTTTTGATGGCAGCCTCCACCAGGGGGTTTCAATTGTCTCACAATGTTGGTTGCAGTAAGGAGAAAAGATTACCCTGACATCCGTGTTATGGAAACATAAACCCATAGCGATGATGGTAAATTAGGCAAGTATTGTAGGTTAAATGAGAGATCCGCTGGAAATAATCTAGCGGCCATCAGTGGTTGCAATTGGTCCATTTTGTAAAGAGATTTACTCTGGGTAACAGCTTCCTTGTTTTGAAATATGACAGCACTCGCAAATTATGTATAATTAGAGATAAAAACCCAATTAATTAATGTAACAGGCAGTTAACATTTACGTTTCACAGGCGATTTGCCACTCTTCTTTATCACATCGATTGTGAACTTGCCCTAGCCTCTGACCTTTTCAGATGGCATTATGCTCCAGTGGTTCTGCAACAACGAAGATGAGTCAATTTGGGAGGTCGGCCGTGCAATTTTTGACCCCAACTTGTTAGGTCCCTCTGTAAAGTAGGTATCAAATGATTACATAAACCTCTATCAATCTGCTGTGCCACCACTGAAGTTGAATATACATTTTTCAGTTGAAAAGCATTTGTTTAATATTTTAGGAACCTATAAGAGGCCATGTATACCTTTGCCCTCTGAAAAAGCTGCTAGTTGGGTGTACAGCATAGGGCTGCGGTCACAATCCTTCTGAAACATACAACACACAAGTCATATTGCAAATATTTACCTGTGAGATGTCTGTGTAATACTTACTGTGCTGAAGAGAGGAGGGAGACAGGCCAATCTTGCACATAGGGTCCCCATGGAACCTACCAAACCAGCTGTCACACCTGTGTTAAGGGCAAACCCACACTTAACATGTAAGACAGTGTTATTAGCTTGCAAGAAATAAGAGAGATCTGATAGTGTAAATTACTTTGACTCTTGAGAGTTATTGTATGTAGACAGGGGTAACTGTATGTTTTATAGGTT
This sequence comes from Novumbra hubbsi, assembly GCA_016801125.1. NCBI lineage: Eukaryota > Metazoa > Chordata > Actinopteri > Esociformes > Umbridae > Novumbra > Novumbra hubbsi. The sequence continues at coordinate 23,477 of JACXGK010001122.1, read as the reverse complement.
GTTACCGGTCCTCTGTAACTAAGGATACAGACTGGATTGTACAATGACTTTTTTATGTGCTCTCGCTCGCTTTGTGCAGTGATGGGGCTTCCTCTCACGTCCTCCTGGTACACCATGATGGGTGCGCACAGCTGACAGATGTCCACCATAGTTCACAAACGCCCGCTCTCCCACCTGCCTCAATTAAGTAAAAACACTATAGTCACAAAGAATGTGCATATCTAGACCAGTGTTATGGGATAAAGCTACAACTTTATATTTAAAATGCTGCTAAATTTGAATGAACACATTTTAAAATCTTCTATTTATTCAGAAAATGATTTAAATAAAATATGTGTTTCGAATCATCAATCTTCCGCTCATGAAATGTTTATTAATTTTTTTGCCATTATACTAATAAATGATGGCTTGAAATTCCTGACATGTTTAGTGTCAGTATCCTAATAAACCAATGTTTGCCATTGACGACATTAGATGGGACTATGCCTATCCTAATAAAAATGTTTAAGCCTAGGTGTAAGTCGGCTACGGTAATTCTCTTGGTAAAATTGTACATTAATAAATGCAAACATGGTGCAAAGAATCCATATAATCTATTTTTCATAGACCATTTACAACTCCATTGTTCCCTCAATGTGGGAAAGTATAAAACATCTAAACTACTACTTGAAAGCATGTCTGATTGTCATTGTATTAATCCCTGGGTTTTATGTAAGTATCCAGCATATTATGCTGTAGGGGTGGGCGGGGTGGGGTATCTATCACACGGGTAAGTTGTCACACTGTTTATACGTCCAAAAATAGAGTCACTTTCACAAAAAACAACATGTGTGACTACATGTTGTACAGTCAACTTCCTCTTCACATGTGGTCAAGGTCACTATACTCTCAGGAAGGCACAGGTTTGATATTGTGAAATCAACTCAATAGTAATGATGTAAAAGTAAATGAATTATTATATATACTTGAAAATTGGAGCAGCAGAGAAATATCTGGACTGCACAAGAAAGGCTCTGGCATGTGTGTCTACTAAGTTGCATTGTGGCAACTAGGATAGTATACAAGACGGTGGGCGTAATAACCCTGTAACGAATATGTCATTTCAATGAGGAAATGTGTTTTTGAAGAAAAAAAAGGAAGGAGGGAAGGAAAGAAAAAGAGGGGAAGGAAAACATTTAGAAATGAAAAAAGAAGACAGATAGTGGTAGCACACCACCTAACATGATGTTAAAGGTGGTGTGGCACGTCCAGTTGCAGCACAAACCAATTAGGAGTACAGCAAGTATTTTGACTAGAATCACTGTACTCTGACTCAGTATTATCAAAAGGTTACCAGAGAAAAGGTTAAAATGCAGACACCCATCCTGTTTTAACACTGCATCTGTTTTGTTAATACTTCAAGCATTTAAACAAGTTATCTGCAGCAATACATTACATTCAAATTTCAACAATTACTGTGGATCTACGTGCCAGAGTAAATTGATCGTGCCACTAAATTGGTGTGTGCTCTGCCAGCATTATTGTTTTAACTGAAAGGCATGATTGAGTTCATTAATGAAGTTGAATTTGGCTTTGAAATAAAAATCCCTATTCACAATTAATTAGTTGAGTTCTTGTGTGTTGATAATCCATTGACGTAGTGTGACAATTTACCTGCTGATGGGGCACATTCTCACAAGTGTCCCCTCTCCTATTTAATGGTCTACAACTCAATAATGAAAAAATACATGGAAATGTAATGAATACAAAATGTGCCTAAGACTTTTTTCATTCGGTATGAAATTAAAACCATTTTGATGTTTTTCCCTGTAGATCAGGGCTGCCCAACCCTGTTCCTGGAGATAAACTGTCCTGTCGGTTTTCTCTCCAAATCTAAATTAGCACACCTGATTCTAATAATTAGCTGAACGAAAAGCTTAATCGGGTTAGTCACAAATGGGATCACTTGGAAATAACATAACATCAGAAATAATGTATCGGCATTGTTACTGTTGTAAATTACAGGCTGGTTGAAGAGAGAACCTACAGGACAGTATATCTCCAGGAACAGAGTTGGGCAGCCTGCTGTAGATTTTGCCCTTGTTAGAAATGTGACATTATACCCCGCTCTCCCCTACACTTGAATTCCCTGAATTTAGAATGTTTGTTTTAGGCTATATATGCATTCATTGTTGTGAATAATAAAAAAAGGAAACGCGTGTTTGAAAGAAATGCTCATATTTTTATCAAACACTGTTTTCATAAGTTATCAACTTAAAAGAAAAATATCCCCCAAAAATTGTAACAGTAAATCAACTATTTTTTTTCGAGAACAAGTTCTTGTTCTATAGTGTTACAATCCTCAATAATCCTCCAACAAAAGCATATTTTTCGCATTCATATTCTAATCCATGCAATGTGCAATTTAGGGCTCAAGTTAAGTATTGTAGTATTGCACCGGTAGATCACAAATGTATTGGATAAGCTAATGTAAAACCTCTTACATGAGTGCTGTCGCTTGTCAATGTGTGAACTAGAGGAATATTGTAAATAAAGACTTCATTAGCTATAGTGTTTGAATTATTTCCTCATTCCAAGATTAGAAAACGTTTTGAAGAGCAAATTTCGCAAAAGGACAGAACACTAGCCCTACTTTATGAGAAGGGCAAAACACATGTAATTAAGATGGGTTTAAATATCAATATTTTTATTAATACATTTGTTTTCGATTAAATCGTTACTTATGCACACCAGTCTAGTAACTATCTTGTTGTTGGATGTACGTACCGATTTTTGTTCAGTAGTCCTCCACAGATGTGAGTAGTTGGTGTTTTAACACGTCACTGAGGAAACCGCGTGACGCAGTTCAACGCAAACATTTGTTACCAAGTAACGGTGACATAAACCGAAAAATACATTATTTTAAAAGCTGGTCACGTAATATGATATATTAGACTAGTCATTTATTTTCCATGCCTTTCCTATCACCAATAAAATGTAAGCTTGATATCACGTCATAATCATTATTTCATTACTAGTATTTATGATATACCCTATTTATCCTATATCCTATACAATGGACACATTTACACCAACAACCACCAACAACATTTTATTATGTACATCAGTTCAATTCAAGTATCAAGTAAGGTCAAAATATATGCACAAATCTAACACATCTTATGGGTTAGCCAGACTCATTTGCCTGAGCATGTATGCCAGATTTCATCACTCCAGGAAAATAAGATCAAGAAACCTGTCTATCCCTGACTGACCCCTAATCTAACTTCTATTTGACTTGTTTCTTCCTCCCTAAATCATTAAAGCTACTGGCTTCTTAAGCTGTGGAACACCATCTGACAGAGGTATGTTAAATTTTTTAAACATCTTTGAAACTGTCTTTATTAAAAAGCTTTGTAAACATTAAATACTTTTAACAGCACTGCTGTATGGTCAATCTTTCTGCATATTTTGAGTCCTAATAGTATTACCAGTGGCCAAAATAAGGTAAAAAAATTAATATTCTTACCTGATTTACATGCCCTTACAGACTGGCGCACTGCCATCACCACACGCAAACACTGCAGTGTGGGTTAGAGGCCAGCTCATTGCTCGTTTCAAAGACTTAGCTCTCTTTCCTGTCCAATATAGCAAATAAATGCATGATATATGCATAGAATAACCCTCCTTGACAGACCTGAGTTCTTGAGGTGTAGCGAGGAGAGGGATCTAAGTTTAGGTTAAAGGGGTTGAGTGACATAACCTTTCAGAGTGCATTTTTAATTGCTTGTCATAGTGCCCCCATTTGGCCATTCATTGTAACTGTGGATCAGTTTTGGTCATAATCTGACCAGTGATGGCCCTGACATCGTGTGTGACTGAAACGGGCCCCGAAAGGCACGTTTACAGTCTCCTTTCCCAGATTTGATCGTAAGGGTCCATGAAACCTTTGGACGCCTGATCCATGTTTTCCCTCTGCAGTGACTGGTTTCCTTGGCAACAAAAAATAGTTTTCCATAGAGCTTGGCAGTGTGTATCAGACATCTATTGTCTCCAGGCACCAAATGTGGTCCTGCTGGGTATTAGTGAGTGAACAGGGGAGCTTACGCTCTTTCACCTGTGCAAGTTGTCATCTATGGCAGACAATGTAATTGTAATTGTCTTGGCTGGCTACTGAGCTTTTGTGACGCTCGCAAGCAAACGCGCGCACACACAATCACACACCCGCATCCACCTACCTACCTAATGTCTCCCCTTCTATTAGAAGCACTTGACAGGTGAAAAAAGAAGCTAGCGTTCAATAGATTTAAAAGCATTTTTTCTGCGCTAACAATCATGTGTAGCCTCTGCAGTTCTCTGGTGTTTTTTTAAAAGAGGAATGGGTAGTGTTGGAAATCATCTAATGTGATGATTATTTCGTCTGTATAGACATATAAAAATGGTCTGTATCGTGTCAATTTATATGGAAAAGAAATAGATGTTAGGCCTAAAGCATGGATGGGCAACTTAGGTCCTGGATGGACATTTCAATTCTGGTTTTCAATCTGTCAGACCTGGGACACGAGGTGAGCGCAATAGAATTCGGAAACTACCCTTTCTTGAACCTGCGTTGGGTGACCCTTTTAAAAGGTTTGCAGGGTGGTTAGCGTTTGGTTTCCTTGGCTACATTGGTTTGTGCTGATAGGGGGAGTCTTTTTTTAAAAGCATATTTAAAGTCTGAAGTGAAATGCAAAGGACCTAGCCGAGTGTTGTTGTGGTAGCGTGGCAGACAGAAGACACCTGTGGTGAAGGTCTGTCGGGGGGGGGGATCATTTGCATTCACTAATGTACTGTTTATATTTGTGGATGCTGGCAGCTGCCCCACCACGACGGCCGTGAATGCGTTTTGACAGGACTAAGGGCCTGCTGTTTGTGTGTGTGCATGAGAGGGCGAGCCTTTGCTTAAGTGTCAGCCTCATCTCATGCCTGAACAGCCTGGGTTATTGGTGCAAACTTGCGATTATAAAGTATTGTATGCAAATATTGCGAAGTAACGCATCTGGATTTTCTGCATGTAACTTTTAGCGGTGTCAGCGGTCGTGCAAGTATACAAAACCCTTAAAAATATTTCAAGTTCCATTACAGTACATGCAATTGGTGTGCTCAAATAAAGGGTGTGTGTGTGTGTGTGTGCTGTCAGGTGGCCTGAAACATCGATAATGGCCTGAGCCATGTCCGAAGGCCATGTCTATTGATGTGATGATGCATGCTAGGAGAGACGATTGCTCTTGAAGGTCACTGGGAATAATCTGAGGCTACGTGTGTGTTTTAACTGATAGTGCCTCAATTCTTCCTCTATATATTTAGCCCTGTCCAATGCAAAGCAGTAATTGATACATTTCAAGTGATCCATTGTCTTGGAACACAATAACCTCCATTATTCTAATCAGTTTACCCATCAATGGAGAGTCTATCTTTTGCTGTCAGTCAACTCCAACATGATTTGTATTCAAAGCCAGGCCCAATGTTTCAGTTGCAGGGTTCGTTTCAGGCCAGCTCCATTACAATGGGCCAGTGTTAGACGCGCCTGAAAGGCCTGACTGACTTGACCTCTGTCTCTCTTACTCTCTTTCTTTCACATTATGTCTTTCTTTTTAAAACATTAACTAAAGAAAAATATCCTAAAATATTAGGATGTCAAAAGAGCTTATGCATGATATTGTGATTGCTGTCCTTGTTGCTATGTTGGAAATGTAACTTTTGTTTTTGACAAAAAGGAAAATTTGAAGATGAATTATAGTAATGGTCTACACTATAACTAAACGTCTTCCTTATTTTACATGATTTGTGAGAGAAAAAAAAACTGAAAGCCAGATAGTAGATGAGAAATGTGTTTATGTCATCATGCATAATTTTTACTGTGAAATACAAGCAAAATGAATCGGAAGGTGAGGGAAACCCAAATGAACCTAGACTCCCTGAACATAAAAAATGAGTATGTCCTCATAATCAAGCATATTTAATGAATCAATGCTCCTTTCGGAGGAGTGCATGTCGTCTGCTCCCCTCAGTCTTCACTGCGCGTGCAAGCTTGTGGTTTATATTATCTGTCATAACAAACCCTGTGGTGGCTGACAGAGTAGGGCTTGACAGAAAATAAAGGGGGGGAGGCAAGTATTAACAGTCAATCACTGCACAGGAAAGGACACACACACTACAGCATAGCTAATGATGCTCTCGTTCATTCAGCGTTTTGGAGAGCAGCTTCCCAGTGTTAGCAGGTTGATTTATAGCTGTGGAATCTTGAAACAAATGAAAATGGGCCTATGACTTATTAATCAAACTGCAATATTACAGCAAGTAAATGCTCTTCCCGCCCCTGCATGAGCATTACAATAAATTAGTAGTGGTGTGGAGAAATTAGGGATATTATTTGTCTTTCTCTTGGTTTCCCCACATCTGTCTATCTCGCTCTCTGCGTCTGACCAACATACAGTATATAGCAGGGGTGGGCAAATATTTTTGCTCGGGGGCCACATCAGGATTTTGAAATGAAATGGAGGGCCACATTTGTTTTTGTAATTTGTTAATCATAATTGATTTGGAGGCCAGAAAAGGGCATTCCGTGGGCCGGATGAGACAGCCTCGCGGGCCGCATTTGGCCCTCGGGCCGTAGTTTGCCCACCCCTGGTATATAGGATACAGAAACCTATCCCTTCCTCTAGAAACCCTCTAGATTCTAGACCCCTTCCAATCTCCTGAATCCGTGTCCAACTTCTCATAGTTCCCTCCAGCTCTTCGTTTCGTAGACATTGCGCTTGCCTTATTAGACCACATCTGTATTCAGTGGCGCCTTTAACACGGTATCATCTATGACCAGGCCGGAGCACCACTGAAGATAAATGAACAGGCCTGACTGAGCCTAATAACCATTCCGTCCCCTTAGGGGTTCAACGTAAGAGAAGGAGTGTCCTCCTCTCTCCGTCGTTTGAGCCTGTGTGTTTGCGCATCGAGTCATATGTTTCATTTTTATGCGTCCATAATGGATTCATCATTCGCAGGCCAAGGGGCCCTGCTTGCCCAGCACCACCTCGCTCCAATCATTCCCGACGTTTTTGTTTTCTCCTGCCACATTGGTCTGTTTGTTTAAATGAATGGATTGTGTACGGATGTGACGAATGGCTTGAAGTGTTATTGACCTTTTTAGACCAGGTTGTCCTTCTAAGAATGCTAGGTTGGTCATGTTGTATTTCCTTTACATTGGGTAGTTGGCCCTAGGACTTGTTGATGGCATTGTGTAGTAGGAAGTGCACAGTTCCTCCTAAGTTACTAAAATGTATGTAAAAAACATTTATACAAAACGCTGCAACCAACCAGCTTCCACCAATTTCATGACATCCAATTTGTGACTAACTAACGGGCTGTTCACAAAAGCGCAAGAACGACATTCCGCTGAAGAAATACTTTACTTTCATTGAAAGACGGCTACAAGCTTTCCTAATCATCAGCGCCCAGCAAAGCGACACGCACCGCCCAAATGTTTCAATAATTTGAACATTGACTCTTGAAGTTGCTGACCTTCTAATGTGCTACCAATCAGAATACCGTGTGTGGTCCAGTTGTTTGATTAACAAAATGGAAGAGAAGCTAATTTTGTGTGTGTTTGATCGCCTCAACTCCTGCACCTAGTTGAAATCCCCATTCTCATTGCGAGACTGTAAAGTATCGGCTCCCGAAGTCGCCTAGTCTGCTGAGTTCTTGCGTTCCATCACTTTTCGATTAGGGAAAGAACAAGGACAATTTTTTCTCAAATGCATTTTTACTACAAACTTTGCTCTGATTGTCTATTATGGGTTCTAGCGCATTATGTGAATGGCCCTGAAGGCCTTCTGTGCAACAACTCCCTGCAGAATCAGGAAAGTCGATGTCAAGATATGACTTCTCATTGCATTCTGGTTCTTTATCACCCTGCTTGCTTAACAATCCCAGAAGGAAAACTAATCTGCTTTCTGAAGGCATCAAACCATCACAGGCAATTGATTGAGCACGACTGGGCAAGGCAACCATATTTGATTAGTAACCCCCCAAATCCGGTCAGTATCTGGCAATTGATCCGCCGTCCACAGGTCCCCTGGGCTAATCAGTGAGCATGATCCAAAAACATTGGTTTTGCAAGGCAACAACTTCATCATTGCACTATTCAGAGACCCAGAAATGTTTTTTTTAACAGAGCAATTTAGTCATATAAATGAACTCATTGAAATTGCCACCCTCCTTGAGAAATTCAGTGTTAAAGAAGTTTCATTGTGTCTTCCCACATATTGCTCTCTAAATAAGGTTCAGGTTCGCAACAGGTCATTGGGGTAGGGGAAGGCACCGCTTTCTCTGTTTCAATAGGCTAGAATCGGTTGTCACTCATTTTGTCTACTAAACTGATTTCTTTGCAAGGACAGACTTTTCGGCTGGAATGAGATTTCGGGTGGATCGAGGTGTGACTGGAGTGCTCTTTATAACACTCAGAACAGGACACACGTACTGACTTCAGGTCTAGGTTACATGCGGTGAATCCTAAACCGTCCCCTCCGCCCTATGCATATGCTTGGAAGGCTCTGCGTGGTCACATGTTGCTGACAAAACTCAGTGACTTACAGACAATGGAAACCATCAATAAATCCATACATATTGGGAACACTTGTGTATTAAATCATGTTCCACTTTTAATTAATAAAACAAGCATGGAATTTAAATGTACAATTCCCCTCTGCTCTTTTAGAAAAAGAATTCACTCACAATTTGGTTTTCTAAATGTGTCTACTTTCAAATCAGACAATTTAAATATAGGCATTTTTAGAAATGTATTTAAATGCGCAAACTCAAAAATATAGTTGTACCTTATGGGACTCCACTTTGTTCGTGGAGGCTGAGTTGTTGCACACTTCCTGGAGGTTTGTTACACTCTTAATCATTTGAATGGTGGAGACTTAAGTAAACATGCAAGTGGAGGGGAAATCATTTATTTGGGATTCAGCAATAGGTAGAAGCATCAAATCAATGAACCCAACCAATAATTCTCCACAAAGTGTAGTAATGGCAAAAGCACTGATCATGTTGTGTGATGGACAATTTCAACTAGACCTTTTCACAGCAATACAGATGTGTTGTAAGACATTACAAATTATGGGGAGCAAAACATCCCACTGTTTTCACTATGACAATTGGAAAAAAATTGCCTTTGCTATCCTTCAATTTTAAGAGTGAATTTGGCATCTCATGTTTTCTTGAACAATCAGAAACAATTGCTTTAACAAAGGCAGTGCCATTAAGGGCTTCCAGAATTTCTAAAACACTCAAGGGGTGGAGTGTTTAACGCCATTAGCTGACCCTTTTTTGAAGTCCATTCATCAGGAAGTCACCAATTGTGAAGAAAAGGAACCAACTCAAAATGTATTTTTCTTAAATACCACAACAAAAACTAAACAACAACAGCGATTTTCCAGACTGGCTCACTGCATCAGCGCTCTCCCTCTCTCACAGTAGGGGCCAACCCAGACGGTGGAACAGAACAGGTGGAAAGAATGAAGAGGAATAGAAATGTCAAGGAACATTGGCCTGTTTCATTGTGATGTGGACAGACCGGCTTGATGTTTACAGGGTCAAAAGCATGATAAATGGACAGCTCCATTTCTCACAGAACACACAGATCAAACACGGAAGATCTCACTGACAGGTTCCGAGTCTGTTTTTAAAGCTAATGTTGTTTGCATTAGATGATGAAACTGGTTTCCAGGTTTATTTCGGTAATAATTCACTATGTCTTATGCTTATCCCTGCCCGTGTCTAGTGAGAGCAATGGCTTTTTCTATATAAAAAAACAAACATGCAGCCACATTTTCTGTTATTCAAAAGGGACTGCGCCTCCACAGCTCGTTGCAAAAGTATTGAACTAGAGTAGACAAAGTGAAGCTCTCTCTGCGGTGGCTTGGCAAGAGAGAATAAAACCTTGACAACAGAAAATGTGCTTTGTGGATATACACGCATGCCCGCACGCACTCGCTTCCTCATTACTTGTGTGTAAACCAATGTGCTTTTGCAGTATCGGACGGCTCTTGAGCTGGAGTGGGAGAGTGGTTGTGCGGCTGCCGTGCGGATCATTATCACAAATGCGCTGTGTAGGTGTGTGTGTGTTGTACTTATGTACATGTGTGCGTGTGTGTGTATAATACAGATGTTCGTGTGTTTCTCTGTGTGTACGTTAGAGTGTCTACCTACGTACCAGCATTTCTGCGGTGTGGGAGTCTGGGGGTGGATGTGCTTCAGACACAGCAGCACTGCTACCTCCACACCTCCTCTACTCTCTCCCTCACTTCCCTGGGGGGAGGAGGGGGCGGGTAAACACGGATTGATTGGGTAGGGCCGAGTCCCTTTTCTGGAGCTGGCCCTGGGGGGGTCAGGGGTGGCAGTGCCGGTGCTGAGGAGCGGAATGACAAATAAGAGCGTGGTCGGACCTCGTAAATCCACCGCTGCACGCTGGGGCAGGGCCGAGTCCGCACACTGTCCCACTCCGCACCACACCATTAAAAATGACTAATGGAGCGTCGGCCTCGACATCGCCGTGGAGAGCCCAGCGTGCGTTGTCGGGATGTTTTTAAGGGGTTTCCGTGATGTTTGCCTCGTCGCGCTGTCCTAGTTCATCGGATAAATCCCAGAGGCAACGGCAGGCTGTTTGCCAGTGCAACTGTTCTCATTTTGTTTCTGGTCGATGCGGGGTGGTACCGTTGGATGGAGGAGCGTGGTCGGTTATACGATTTTGCAGGATTTGAGGCAGACCCAGGTGGAAGTAAAGAGGAGCAGGCCAGCCTGACTCGCATGGAGGCAGGCTATGCCGAAACGCTGAAGCAGTTCCAAGGCAGTCCCCCAGTGGAGTGAGCTGGACAAATCAGACCCAAACAGGTGTAGCTGATTGGAGGTTATCGATTATCACCATCCCCTTTCTCATGCACACCCCTCCCCTTCCCCAAGTGCATCCTTAGGAAAACAAGCCTTCTGTGTCCTCCATCTGTTACAGCACGTGCCTTCCAGGTCTCAATAGAACGTGAAGATGAGGAGAGGGGAGGGGGTTGATCTGCATCCCATTCGGCAATGTCCGGGGATCTTTTGCCAAGCCCGTTTAAGTGGAGTCTGAATGCAAATGTGGTCTGGGGCTCGAATGAAGATAATTAGGAAGGAGGCTGCCAGGGCACGCGCCAAGACATTGGGGTGGAGGCAGGGAGGAGAAGGAAGAAGTGGATAAGTGAGTGACCCTCCATCCCCCTCCTCCTTACTGAAATCGTGCATTTTCAATATAATAAATTGCACTCACACCTTCAAGACGTTCCATATGAATGGGCTGGTGGACGGAGTTGGAAATCTTTTCAGAAAATGCAAACAACTGTAACAATTTTTTCATATTTAAAGAAAATTAAGGAGATTGAATAATGATTATCTTTTTAGAGGTAGAAAGCAATTGTGGTAAGGAGAGGAAGATGGAAAAGAAAACAATTAGGTCTCTCTTCAAAAAAATATTGTTTAGCCATGTAATGCAGTATCCAAAAAGGACCAATTGGTGGTGCTGTCCTCCATCGGTGAGGCGGCTGCGGTTTGAAATAGGTCAGGGAAAAGTTTTCTTCTTACAATGCAGGTGGGAGGAGCAGACATTCGGCGATTGGTTAGCGAATTTCAATTTACAATCTTTGATTGGCCCTGCTGCTTTAACGGAGTGTGAGGAGGCTGTCGCCCGGCTTGCTCCTCCTCACTCCCCCCTCCACCCCCTAAACTCGGCGGGGTCCTACACTGGTTGTCACACACTGTTTACTACGGCTTGAAATGTGACTCTCACAACACCGGCTTACCGACTGGAATACACCGCTCTGTGACAACCAAAGGTTTTTTTTGTGAGCCCGCGTCCAGCGTGGTCGTCAGTGGATATAGACTGTGTGGACTATACATTCTTGCCATGACTGTGGATATGTTTGCGGTTGTATGGGTCCTCATCACCACCACGGTTTCTGCAATGGAAGGTACATTATTGGATTTATTGCTGTGTTTTTAATATGAATTGAATGCGCCGCGCCGGAGCTAAGTGTCTCTCTTGCGCACTTTCTCTAGCTTTCCAATGGAATGACACATTGTTTCTGTAAGTGTGTGCGCTCTGTGCTGTCACTGGAATAGTAGGGATGCGTTGCACGTGGATCCGGTAAAGTCCCGTCCCGTTATCTTATTTTTGATAAAAATTTTATGGAAGAGTATTTGGTCTCTGTCTCTTTTGCGGTCCGTAGGTGTATTTTGTGGTTTGGTTGTTTTTGGCTGCAGGCAGTTCTGCCAAGCTTACAAAACCTCAAATCGTGGGGTTGAGATGAAACAGAAGCCCATTCTTGCATTCTCTGTCGTGATATTTGGCTTGGCTACACACTTTGAGGTGGTGCAGGGTGTTTTGGTTTGCCTTATAAATGTTCTGGCCAAAGGGTTTTCATTACACCCTCCTGGGAAATATAAGGAAGCCTGCTTTTATCTCTGCAATAGATTTTATTGTCAGTGGATTCAGGCCATCTTGGTAGACTTTCTGTTCTGGAAATATAGCTAGATATCTGACATAATAGGCCTTGTAACCGGGATAGTTTCTCTTCTGCCGGTTAGTACCGTCCTATCTTTGCCTCGCAGCCTCCTTATGTTATTCGGGTCACGTCTTGACACAGGATAATAATTAGTTTTTTAGCACCAACTCCGAGCAGTAAGATTAATATCAGTTGATTAGGACATGGCGGGTGGATTTGATAGATTTCTGGAACAGTACGTTTCGCGACATTAATGACTCTGGCAGATCAATGGATGATGACTAGAAGACTATGACGAAGAGGCAGTTTTAGATCAGGACTGTAGCTTCATGTAGCCTCATACAACCGACTAGTTTTAAAATATGATCTTGCTGCTGTCCGCCTGGTCTTTTTTACAGGCACACGCGTGCTTTAACGTAAACACACAGGTTGGGCACCATCAGCATACAAATGTGCCATCAGAATCGATTCAACTTGTGGGATCGCATACAGTAGAACACTACAGCCTCTTGAATATGAAACAGTTCCCTTCGTTTGCTTACGCACTCACTAAAGCAGTGACTGTCTGCTTGTCTGCTTAGCATAAACAATTGGAATGAATTAAAGACTAGAACGTGCGGGGGGTGTTACATAGTTGGAGTATCTGTTTCATCTTTTTCTTTTCAGAATGAATACAACTGTAAAGACTGGCTGACTGCGTGATTGTTTATACCATAGTATTCTATCGCACCAGCACCCGCACCCACCCACACACCCCCCCCCCCACACACACACACACGCATACAAATACACGCACTTTCCCACACTTCCACAAACACACATACATAAGTATTATGACTAAATAACTGCCTCTGGGGAGAAAGACGTGGTATTTTAATCGTAAATATCTGCTAAATAACACCGAAAAGCATTTTCAACAGTTTAATCACATTATGCAACACAGACAACGCGATATCATTCAGGGTTTCCAAAACAATTATGGAAACTACTATTAGAAAAACATGAAAACATTGACAATTGAAATTCGGGCTGGTTCCCAAATCACTGACGACTTTAAAGGTTCATCCAGAAATTCTACCCTGGCTATTAGGTTGAACAGATGGATAGGATAGAGACCCTGGGTTACCCGGGCAACACCAGAGCTGGAAGTGATCTCCTTGTTTAGGCTGGTTAATTGAAAGGAGATTGTCCCAGAGGCAGGTTAATGTTTGCTGATCTGATCTACAATCTGTGTAACCCTCAGTCTGTGTGTGTGTGTGTGTGCGAAAAGACAGCCCTTGCCACAGTATCATTGTCCAGATCGTGTCGCCCTTAATCTGATTATCTGTCCCTAATCGCCGAAACTCGTATGCAATCACATGCAGTATGTCAGATAACTTCCTTATTTATTTATTGGCTAAATATCTGTGGATAATATCAAGATTTGAGCCTGCGGTGCATCTGTACGTATTGCACCGGCGTTGGTTTAGACCACTGGACCTATCTGACTTAGTAACTGCCGTGGGTGCGGCCCATCCACCTAGGCCCAGCCGCCTCGTTACCGCGGAACCCCGTCTTCCGCTGCGCTCGTTCACCCGTACGGCGGATCGCGTCTCACTTTGGCGGAGCGAGGGATGGAGAGGAAGGAGTGGGAGTGGATGGATGGATGGACAGGGCAGCTCTAGCATCAGATGTGTCTACGCTCTCGCGCACACACGTGCGCATACAGGGACGGACTAACCTGGTTCTTTTCGGGCCAGTGGCCTGAGGCAGTCTGCCTGCTGGTTTCCCTGTGCAAGAAGCACACACCTAGCCGATTCCTGAAGAAGCCTTTTTAAAGGGCCTGCCAAATGTTCTCAGCTTGCCAGACTTTCAATGTGTTACTATTCTGTCAGGACTATGTATAATAATGTATACACACACAGAGACCTGACAAGAGACATTCATGCTTCCCATTTCTTAATACTAAACCTAACCCTTACCCTAACCTCAATAACCACATTTTACCTGGTTCTCACATGAACTCATAGAAATTGATCACCACACACACAATGATTGTGTGACTTATGCATGGCATCACTGAAATAAAATAACGTCACAGATTAAATACATGTTCATAAACATTGCTTTGGCAAAGTGGCAACAGACCAATTATGCTGACAATTGAACTGAACATCTTCAGCTGATTTATTAATGGGCAGACAAGACTGGCCATTGGGGGTCTATGGGTATATGTCAGGAATGGTTGGGGGCTTACGTAAAAAAAAACCATACTGACACAGGTCGGCATGAACACAGACATGCAAGCACATTTACAGTGATACAACGTTCGAGAGAAAATCAGAGAGCTACATTGCTAAACTACCCAGATAGAAAAATTTAATACAAAAGGGAGGAGAGATTCACCTCTTTTTCTGCTCCTTTTTCATCTCCTCCACTCACTCTCTCCCCCTCTCTCCATTCTCTATTCCTTTTTCTCCCCTCTCTTTCTCCCTTTGCGTCTATGTATCATTATTCACAACAACCGTGGTAATTCTCCTTCGCTCAAGGAGCCATTGCTTCTTTCTGTTTTCCTTTAAACCAATTTTGACTGCATAGCCGACTATAAGAGGGGGATAAAAGGATAGAAGGAGAGGACAGAAGATGAGAAGAAAGTAGAGGGGGAGAGTAATCGGTGAAGGACAGAGATGAAGAAAGGGAGAATTAAGGGGGGAGAGAGAGAGAGAGAGAGAGAGAGAGTGAGAGAGAGAGGAATTAGGGGAAACCAAACACCCAACCCTGACCCCTCAAACGCCTCCTCCGTTGACTAGCTGAGAATGTTCCCACCCAATACAGTGCTCATTCACGAACTACAGCAGTAACCAGGATGAACAGGCCAAAGTAAAATGAGGGATGCAAAGACAGACAGACAGACAGAGAGAAAGAGAGAGGAGGGGGGGCAGAATTACAGAGGAAGGAGCTGAGAAAATGAAAGCAAGTGTGTTTGGCAAAGAACAAATGTGCTTTGGAAGTCACCCGACGCTAAATAGACCAGTGGGCACAAGCTGGTGCTCTTTGACGATACAAACCCAACAAGCTGTGTGCGTCTGCTTGTCTTCCCAACCCAGAAGTCAACAGCAGAGTGTGTGTGTTGGTGAGTATGTTAATAAGTCCCAGAGGAGACAGTGTTAATCGTGGCACTACTGGAACGCCTCGTCCCCAGCCGCACCATGGATTAGTGACTAGAACAATTATACCATGTTTATGCCTAATAATCATCAGGTTTGAGCACTGAAACCGCTGATCAAACCAACCCTTTCTTAAGATAAGGACTCTTTTCTGGGTATGTTTCATGCTTTATTGAACGATAAAAGTGGGAAAATGTCCAGGACACTTAGCTGAAAGAGGAGGAGGCCAGATTTGAACCCATGTTGTAGTTGTATTTGTACACCGCAGACCGTTTGGCCACACAAGGACACAAACATTATTATGTGTAATTTTGAACCACAAACATTTAAATATAGCATATTTACTTGAAGGTACAGTGCAGTTACAACATTTGAAAAGAGTGGTTAGTGTTTCTTTTTTTGTCGTAATCTTGTCACCAAACTTGTCACTGTTCTATAAAGATGTTTGTTTTGATAACTTTTTGTCTGATGTAACTTTTCAAAGCGAAAAGAAAAGCATATACCGGAAAGTTACCCATATGTGAATAAGAAAGCAACTATAGGTTGGAAACTGTAAGCAAAATGCATCTTTGGATCTGTGTTTTAGAGGCAACGACAGAGAGACTTAAGGAGAAAGAACATGGGTTTTAAATGGGAACAATAGAAAAGGGGTGAGTTTTAGAGAGGGAGTGGTGGATGGAGAGTACGGAGAGGTAGATGGACGGACAGAGAAAATAGAGGGGGTGAGAAATTGTCTGTGATGTTTACTTAGAATTTCAGACTTCCCGAATTCTATTTCCGAGCTCACTTTCTTTTTTATACCTTTCCACTGGCTTTGGCGGCGTAAAGAAATGTCTCTGAAGCAGTTCAAAGCCTTTTAAATTGAATTGAGAAAGATGCACAGAAAGAGACAGAGAGGACATTTTTCTTTTTATTTGAAAAACGGTTTATTTGTCTCGAGATTCCCCGGGCTTCAGGCTCCAGGGAGGCTGGAGACGGAGAGGGAAATAGAGGGAGAGGAAGAGACAGGTGGAAGGGTGGACTGCAAAAGGTCCAGAGAGAAAAAAAGTATTAGAGTGGCTGTAAGAGAGCGGGACCATGACTAACATCAGTAAGTCACTAATGGAGGTGATAACAATCAGTCCTCACCTCTCACTACCTCTCTTTAGATAGATGGGTACAGTGTTTCAGGAACCTTTTGAAAAACAACCCTATTCTGCATGCAAGGAAGAGATTAAACACACAGGTATAATGTCGTTTAAAAGGGTGTGTGTGCGTGTGTTGTCCGTCGGTCACAATCTCCTGCTTCTGATTTGTTGCATGTCCTCTTTCTATGGAATGCTGTCTTACTTCACCCACTACTCTCATCACCAAGCCAGTCAGTTGGTTCTGAGTAGACCGGTTTTATCTAACCAACCCCGCGTCTTAATACTGGATGGACCTGCCTTATCTAACCAAATCATACGTCTTGATACGGTATCGACCTAGCCTGTCTTACCAATCACACAACATAACTCTGTAATAACCACACTATTCTGACCAATTCAAATTCTTAACAACTTGTGGACCCTGAACAGCTTCTACTCTTCTGTAGTAATACCTCTACATTGCCAATCAGATGTCTTCCTGGAATAACTCTTGAGTTTTCATTACACAAGCCCATCAAATGTGACGATGCAATCTGGAAATGGGCATTACTGAGTTGCTAAACTACTTGGATTCCTGTGTCATACAATAATTAGCGATGTGAATTGTATGTCCGTCAACGGCTCTGATTCTAACACAAGGGCATAGAGCCAGGCAGCATGGAAGTGGCGTCTCTTGGACGTTCTTCAAAGGGAAGGGGGAAGAAGACAGAGTGAGAGATGGAGGAGGGGAAGGGAGAACCAGCAAAAACAAAAATCACAGCAGAAAGCATTGATTATTCAGTCCCGCTTCTCTCCTTTCCAACAGCTTCCTTACTCCTGGGGGCCTCTTCGCTTACTGAAACACCAGATACAATACAGCCAGCTTTCCAACGCCACAGACCCCCCCCCCCCCTCCCCAGTTTGCTACGCTACGTTACAATCAACAATGCCGACGTTGTGACTCTGGCTTCCCGGACGCCAGTTTCTCTTTTTAGTCGGGGCTTGTTTTTCTAGGTTTTTTTTTTTCGGAAGAGAATTTTAATTAAAACTTGAAGGAATAGCCGAAGCAGACTTTCTCCTCCTCTGTCAACCTCCAGCCTGGGAGTAATTGGTTTTGTACCTCCTTCCCTCCTCTCCTCCCCCCTTCATGTCCCCCGTTCTCTCAATTTCGGGTTAAATAGATGCAGTTGTGTCATTTCTAAAGTCGGGTACCCCCTCCTCTCCATCCCCCGTCTCTCTATCCCCTACCCGACCCACCCCCCCTTCAAAGTGAAATATGAATCCGTTTGGATGTTGAAGGGAAAATGAGCGGAGGAGAGGAACAAAGAAGTGCCTTTATTATTCTCTTAATGAAATAGAGGCTGGAAGGCAGGACTTTAAGGATTTTGTTGGTTGGCTAAGCCCCCGGTCTTATGCCCCGAAGTCCTGGAAGGAGCTGGAAAGGGCATGTGCGAAGGTTGTTGGTGGCTGGTTGGGTGCAAAACTTATTTATTTTTTTGAATATTATCATCAGTTTGATGGTTCAGAGAAGTCTTGCCGGAACCGCATGTTTGGCACGACACAGAGAACCGGTCCGGGTGCTTTCGCCTCCGGTCACGGTGTCCGCTCTGCACAGGGCAGACTGACCCGCGTACCGTCGTCCCGTTTCGAGGCCACTCCGACTTCTGCAGTCGTTGGTTAAAGTATTCACGCTTCTCCCAGAAGCCCCCGAAGGATGTTCTTTTCCCAGCCCTCAGTGAAATCCCAGTCTGACGGTCACGCCTGCCGCCATTGCTTTCCCAGTCCGTACGGCGCGCTCCGCCGTTTCATTACCAGTGTCCGCCGGCCCTTAATGGGGATCAGGTGGATAGTGGTGCATTGTGTAGGGAAGAGGGTGACATTATGGAACCCTTCTCTGATTGTTTATGAGGGACATGAGTGTTGGCAGCCAGCGAAGGGCATGTCCCATTATTGGTGAATGAATGCCTAATGACTTGTCATGGGTCAGCAGGCAGACACACCAGCAAGTGGTAGACACACAATCCCTCTCACTGTTGCTGCAGTTTTTTTTTACTGAGGATAAGAAGATTTCCCAGGTAGGAATAGGTATGTGTGTGTGTGTGTGTGTGTGTGTGTGTGGGAAATGAGTGTGGTGGGACGAGAGTGTGCGTGTAGTTTTCGTAAGCGTCTTCGGTGTCTGCAAGCACCACTACACTCTGAGAGGAACACGGATGTTCTTGTAAGTGGGCGAGGGAAGGGGTTGCGGCCAATGCGGCGTGACCTTGCGCGACGCTCAAACCCTTCCCCAGGTGGATTGCGTTGCTCTGTGCTGTCTGGCAGCGTCAGGTCTTGCGGAGAAAAGCGCCTTTTAGAGGTAATTAACTATCGATTCTAACCAGAGAGGCTAATGGGACATGAGCAAACGCTGCCCTGATGAGACAGAGACACCCGATTGGCCAAGCTCCAACAGGCACTGGGATTGGTTTGGAGGGGAGGAACTTCCTCTTGGGGTCAGAAGTCAAGGTGGCTTCCGAGATCCCTTCATTCCATTATCTTATAGTAGCTTCTAGACTACTTAGTGTGTGTACAGGCCCACCCATTTGAGCAACCAGATTTCCCCCAGTTATACAGCTCAGGATTTTTTTTTTGACCAATACAGCTTTTTCTTTTCTTTCCCAAAAAGTTGAAAAGGAACATTTCGAGGGAGGAACAGAAGAGACCACTGCAAGTTGAACCCTTCTGTTCCTCACTGAAAACATTCCTTATCAAATTATTTGGAAAGCAAAGAAAAGGGTACAGTGGTCTCTTATTTTTTTTCCAGAGCTGTATAATAGTTCAGGCCCATCTTGGTTTTTAGTACCCATTGGCTAGCTAAATGCCTAATATAGGTTATTATATCAAATTATAACAACTAATAATAATAATTAATTAAAAAGCACAACCATGTTGAGGTTTGTCCGACTGTAGTATCACTTTGAAATGGCGATGGGACCAACTTAATGATTTCTCTCTTCAGTTAAAAGGGGAAATGGAGCAGGGATTTGGCGGAGGTGGTCTGATAAAAATGTCTTTCAGGACTTGCGTATATGCAAGCATGCATGCGAAGGCACCCGTACCGAATTATCAGCGGGACGTCCTCTTCCTGAACTACATTACGCTGACACCGAGACTCGCCTCTCCCCTTTTCTTCACACATCGTCTTCCTCACATCTCCCCGTGTGCGCAACGGGGGACTCTGCAAGATGATCACAGCACACACAAGTGCACTCCACACGCGCGCACACACACACACACACACACACACACTCAGGCCACCCTAACGATCCACTCTGGTATTGTGATGAGGCAGCTTCCTGCTCACGCACTCCCTGTCGCCTACGTATGGAGGGCTGACAGCCGTTTCGGCGGACCTAGTCATTATTGGAGAACCAGCTGGGGGCCAGCAGACACAAAGCCATCTCTCGGTCGAGTTCGACACTCACACACACTCACGCGCGCACACAAACTAACGAGGCCGGCGAGAAAGGCCGGGTCTGATGTGTATGTGTCTCTCTGTCTCTTTCCCAACCGTCTGAACGTTATTAAAATCGACATCCTTTGATCAAGGCTTGGTGCATTGTTAAGATAGTCCGCCTCCTGTCAGCGCCATGCGTGTCTGGGTAGTGCGGTGTGTTTAGAGTCTGGCCTTGGAAATGAAGCACTGTTAGGTAAGCAGGTTACCGAGGCTTTGTACCTCATTCTAGGAGGCAATGACAGCTAGCAAGGCACCCTGTTAGGATGAATATAGGTGTGTGTGTGTGCAAGCTAAGGGTCAGATTGTACACAAGGTGTTTGTATTTCTCCTGTTTCACACATGCATAAACAAGTGCATCGGTGGGAGATGTAAATGTTTTTTTCCCTCCATGTCCAGTTCCCCCTGATTAGAGATCAGTCATTAGTAATGGAGACCCTGCAGCAATTGGGCGTATTGCTTCTGGGCAGATTGATGGATCACCTCGTCAGCCCCGGGCTTTGAACCTGCAAAAATAACTGCGGTGTGTGTGTGTTTTCTTGAAGATGATATCTGTCTAATGTACAGAGAAATAGTACAATTAGACTGTATTTATAGAAAGGTTTCTGCTCTGCTTGTGTGTCTTTACCTAAGTATATTATATCTAATTATGGAGGACATTTTGCCTATCCCCATGAGTAAAAGGCTTTACTTTGATGCTATTTAGTTTTGGAAGGATTAGAGTAGAAGGCATTCTAGAGTTAGAGTTAACGTTTGAGGTTTCTAGTTAGGTTTCGGTAAAGCTTTAAGTTTAAGGATAAACTTGAGGTTTGGCTAAATCAGATCCCCACAAGTAAATGAAAACAGGTGTGTTTTAGTATAGTCTGTCTGTCTGTCCCAAAGTGTAGTGTTTAGGTGTGTGTTTGTCTCAATGTGCTGTATTGTGTAGGTGTGTAATATAGTTTGGGTTTGTATGTGCTGCAGTCTGTAGTTTAGTGTAGGTGTGTGTGTGTCACAGTGTGTAGTATAGTTTAGGTGTGCGTGTCAGTGTGAGGTATAGTGTTGGTGTGTGTATCACGATGTGTAGTATAGTTTAGGTGTGTCTGTCACAGTGTGTGTTATGGTGTATGTGTGTGTGCGGTATAGTGTTGGTGTGTGTATCACGATGTGTAGAATAGTTTAGGTGTGTCTCACAGTGTGTGGTATAGTGTATGTGTGTGTGTGGTATAGTGTATGTGTGTGTGTGGTATAGTGTATGCGTGTGTGTGGTATAGTGTATGTGTGTGTGCGGTATAGTGTAGGTGTGTGTGTCACAGTGTGTTGTATAGTATAGGTGTGTGTGTGTCACAGTGTGTGGTATAGTGTAGGTGTGTCACAGTGTGTAGTATAGTGTAGCTAAAGTGCAGGTCTGTTTTGCAGTGAGTGCTCGGTGTCTGTGCCTCCATTCTGGATCTGCACCCCGAGGCCACAACTGTGCAGAGGCTGTTTTCCATTGTTACTCGGGCATTTGGCGCATATGTCCATTACAGTGACATGTGATTGGCGTATTCAAAAAAATTTCAAATGTGTCTCTGGAACCGGACAGTGTTTTTGTGTTTGTGTGTGGGAGTACCGAGCATGTCTCTACCAGGGTGGGCTGATACGCGCAATGGGGTCCAGTCTGAAACACGCTGACATCTGTCTGTCAACACTACTCCATGTTTACACTAGTCCAAGCTGCTGGGAGCTATGGATGAGTTTCTTCAACTGAAACGACTGACCTTTCTATGGAACCTTTAAACACCAGATGTTCCGGTAGAAATGGTTGTTCAGGACCTCTGCATTGTTCGTATAAAATTGTCAATCTGGATTGGACACAGAGGTTGGTATTCAATGCAGAAATACATACAAAATGTATTGAACAGAAGTCCCGGATCTAGTAAGGCAGCATTCCAGCATTTGAGTCAACTTACCTGTTGTCAAAAAAGCATGTGAGAAATGGGATTTGGTTTTAGAGTTTGAAGTTGTTTGTCATTGCATACTGTAGTGTCTCTGCACCGTCCAGAGGAATGGCTTGATGTGAGACAAGGCTGTGTGCCTCATAGCACTCTCGGGGTTACAGTAGATCAGGCTCTTGTGAGCACGGTAGTGGTGGTCTTCCCAGCATGTTCTCCCGATAGCTCCGGATTGAGCGAGCATCACAATTACAAGCAGCGTGGCTTGATAAGATGCGCCTCGGAAAAGATGTGAATCGACCTTTCTCGACGACTTTTCCGATCCTATTGCGGAGATAATGCTAGAAGGCAAGGCCCTAACTATGAACAGTAGAAAACAGTAGAAATCATCCTACTTCTTTGCATTTAATCCGGTGATGATGGATAACTTTTGAAAGACTGGGCCCTGGAGTTTTCCTCGAAGCAGCTGAACGTCCAACCTCTTTTATATACTCCCGCTGATGGTTGCCGTGTGGCGTATGACCAGATAGGCATGAGTTTGCGACACCAGACGGCACTGAGCTGTCAGTCATATGGTGTGTGTGTGATATGAACAATACTGCATTGCGTTGAAACCCTTTGTTTAATAGTATAGCTACATAGGAACAGAAAGGGGTTGTGTGTGAGAGGGGTTTTGAATTCTTGCTAAAATGTTTTTGTGCAACTGTCTTTCTTTTGCTCTCTCACTTGTACGTACACACACACACACACACACATAAACAAGGCCCAGGCACACGGCAGATGATATATCCACCTTCAATCGGCTATACAACACCATCCATCACAAATAAGCACGCATACACACACACACACACACACAAATATAAACAGAAGGCGACACGTCGCCTTCTAGACAAACCAGGCCATTGATGACAACTGTCACTTGGCTCCGAGCTGTGATCCATGACATGATCACAGTCCTGATACATCTGTCTGGTTCATAATCAATCTCTAACCGACAGCGACGACCGGATAAAGGGAGAGAGGGAGTGAGAGAGAGAGAGATAAGGAGAGGGAGAGAGAGAGCGCGATAAGGAGAGGGAGAGAGAGAGAGCGCGATAAGGAGAGGTAGAGAGAGAGAGCGCGATAAGGAGAGGGAGAGAGAGAGCGCGTGATAAGGAGAGGGAGAGAGCAAGATAAGGGGAGAGGGAGAGAGAGAGAGAGATAAGGAGAGGGAGAGAGAGAGAGAGTTAAGGAGAGGGAGAGAGAGAGAGAGTTAAGGAGAGGGAGAGAGA
>JACXGK010001121.1:44299-77624 GCA_016801125.1 Novumbra hubbsi | reverse complement strand
TCTCTCTCTTGCCCTCTCTGTCTCTCTTGCCCTCTCTGTCTTGCCCTCTCTCTTGCCCTCTCTGTCTCTTTTGCCCTCTCTGTCTTGCCCTCTCTCTTGCCCTCTCTGTCTCGCCCTCTCTGTCTCGCCCTCTCTGTCTCGCCCTCTCTTTCTCTCTTGCCCTCTCTGTCTCTCTTGCCCTCTCTGTCTTGCCCTCTCTGTCTTGCCCTCTCTGTCTTGCCCTCTCTCTCGCCCTCTCTGTCTCTCTTGCCCTCTCTGTATTGCCCTCTCTCTCTCGCCCTCTCTCTCCCTCTTGCTCTCTCTCTTGCCCTCTCTCTCTTGCCCTCTCTGTCTTGCCCTCTCTCTTGCCCTCTCTCTTGCCCTCTCTCTCGCCCTCTCTGTCTCTCTTGCCCTCTCTGTATTGCCCTCTCTCTCTCGCCCTCTCTTTCTCTCTTGCTCTCTCTCTCCCTCTTGCTCTCTCTCTTGCCCTCTCACTCGCTATACTTCAGTCTTTCTCCATCATTATTTCTCTCTCCTCACTTTATATTTCCTAAAATTAAAATTGTTAAATGTAAAGGGTATCGTTAGCACAGGAAACCTGTGTTTTTCTCGACATCAACAGGTAGCTTTTGCGGTTAGAGAATCTGACCAGCAAGAAATAGGAATGTAAACTCTTGTCATTTCCGAGCAAGCCAGTTTAACATCGTTGTTCACTTGACTATATTCTCTGGGTTCAAACGCTAGATATCCAGCTTGCACGCTGAACACTTTCTCTTGACCTCTCGATCCATTTTTCTTTCTGGATGGGCCACAACAACCCCAGCTGTTTTATCCATAAGCTCTTTCGCTTCAGCCCTTGTCTCTAACAAGTGCTTGGACACACGTGCACGCTCCTGGGCAGGGCGGCACTGAACATGTTATGGCGCCTCTAAGTAGATCTCTTCCCCTTGCCGTTGGTTTTAGTCCAGATAAAGGCATGTGCCTGTAGTAGTTATGTTTACACAGCCTTAACATGTTCCCTGTGAGCCGTACGAGATGTCTGGGTGGCTGGCTGTCGTTCTTGTATTTGCGCTGCCAAGTTAGTAACTAGAGTCTTTTGTTGGGTAGCATTCTTATAGCACCTCACTAAACTTTTTTTCAATCCGGTTTTTGAACCTGTCCAACCTGAACCTGGCTTTGTTTTCACCTGCCGCCAATAACAAGCTGGATGGGCTCGTACATGTACGCAACCCATGTGTGACGGTGTCCTGTGTTGTGGCTCAAATGCTCCATTTCATTGAACTACTCTGATCAGGCCCGGGTCTGATGAGGCACGGTTCTGATGAGCTAGTTGTCACAGTGAGTGTCTGAGGTGGTTTATATGCATTCCAATGACGCAAGACACTTCATGACAGTTACATAACATGTTCTTGTTGTTTTAGTTGCACTGCACATCCAGTCACCTGGAAAATAACTACGTTGTTCATACACACATTTTTACAAATGTTTCTCTTTCACACACAGGAGAAAGTCGACACAAGCTCCACCTCTCTCCAGCTTCGCTCAGAGATCCAGGTAGGCCAAGACTTCTCTCGCCTTCTCACAAGACATTGACACCAACAGCTCATATAGGCTAGTATGTGATTATGCTGGCTGAAGTCTGAGCTATGTGGATATTTACATCGAAGTAATTGTAAAGTTTTGAGTAAAACAACCAGGTTCTTAAACCATATATTACGTACTGAATACAAGGCTAAGCACAACCCCTTCCCTGTCCACAGGAGTCCCTCGGCTTCAGCAGTGAGGTGTCCACCCCGGAAACTGAGAGAAAGTAAGAATTCACTCTGTTGTAACTCAAGTTCTTCTACTGACTCTGGGTTAGACCCAGCAACCTGCATTGAGGTCTTACAGTGTGATAAGTATATCATATAGGGGTGCGAGGGAAGGATAGGTATCTTGGGATAGGTGTTCAGCCAATATCTTGCCCATGGGCACAGACCCTGCTGTGAAGCAAGAGCTGGAGACAGTTTGGAAGACCTTATTACCCCCCCCACACACATACACACACATTTGGAAACTTGGAATGCTTCTTTCTGTCACATCCCCCTGGGACTGAAGAAAGACCAGCCCATCTGTGTTTGGTCTTTCCCGACTCTGACCTCTCTTCCATCACCATCCTCCAGCCCTTCAGGTTTCCTTCCTCCTATTGTGTCAACTAGTGGGACGGGGGGGGGGACGGCGGGGACGGCGGAAGGGTTAAAGGCCAGGCCAGGAAGGGGGCATGGGTGTGGTACTCCACAGGTTCCTGTCCCAAACCCCCCCCCTTCCCCAGAGTGTGTGTATCCATGTGCACACACACACAGTTTTACCTTGTGGGACCTGACACATCCCTGGGTTTCAGGAAAGCCAGTCACCAAACATCAATAGGACCCCAGGTTCATGAATCACCTTGGCATGTTGGCGTGTGACGTTTCAGACCAAGTGCCCACGGCCGGTCAGATCGTCACTGACAAGGGTCGACTGTCTTACACCGCCGCCCCGCGGTCGGGGCATGTTCTCGGCCCCCATGCAGGCGGGGGAATTCACATTCCAGGGACCTTCTATCTGCTCCTGAGGTTGGCATGCAGAACGCAACGGTCGGGCTGATGGGAGACAGATGGAGGATGGGATTCTTCCAATGCCATTGAGTGGGAGGAGTCCCTGGCCCCGACTAACTACCCCCATTCCCCCCGTCAGAGCTCCGTTTACCCCAGAGCTTTATACCCCACCCCTGCACCCCCCCTATACTGCTTGAAATGAAAGGGGATGCCTGGTTTCTTCCGTGGTTCTCCTCTCTCTCTCCATCTCCATCTCTCTCTCCCTCCATCTCTCCCTCCATCTCTATCTCCATTTCTTTCTCCATCTCTCTCCGCCTTTCTCTCTACCTCTCCATCTCCCTCCATCTCTCTCTCCCTCCATCTCTCTCTCTCTCCCTCCATCTCTCTCGCGCCCTACATCTTTCTCTCACTCCATCTCTCTCTCCCTCCCTCCATCTCTCTCTCCCTCCATCTCTCCATATCTCTTTCCCTTATCCCTCCATCTCTCTCTCTCTCCATCTCTCTCTCCATTTCTCTCTCCGTCTTTCTCCCTGCCTCTCCATACACCTCCGTCCTCTCTCTCCCTCCATCTCTCTCCATCTTTCTCTCCATCTCTCTCTCTCCCTCCATCTTTCTCTGCATCTCTTTCTCCCTCCATCTCTCCATGACCGTCCTGCCATCACTTCTGCTCTGGAGACAAAGGCCCGCTGGCAAATACCCTGACTTCCTCCGGGCACGGCACCCTGTCTGTTCCAAACCCTAGCTCCTCCCCTTGGACAGGAAGTGGGCCCCACTCCCACAATGCACGGCACAGTGCGAGGTGGTGACACAGGGCCCACGGGTCACAAAAGTTTAACACAAACATACGGCAATCCGGCAAACTTCCTCTTCTGGTGGATATGTTGTCCATGGTGAATGACCGGTCAACAGGGAAAGCACAGAATACGTTGTTGGTCTTCATTGAACAGTTTGCATGTTCAGCAAAACTGTCACTGACGTTGATACGGTTTCCATGGGCCAGAGAGTGAATGTGCTATCAGTGACATACTGTGAAAAGGGAAAGGTACTGGGCCAGAGGGTTGTGTCTGTAACAGAATGGTTGTTGGTTTGAAACTCAACCCTAATTGCTTTTCATGTTTGAGTCTCACTCTTCCGCTGAAGATCAGAGAGATTTGAATCACAAAGCTCATAACCTGAGAATTCATTGTTTTGGCAACATGGGATTATTGGGGAACGGAGTCTGCATGACCGGAGCAATTCTTTTGACCTACGTTGGGTTTTGACTTTTCTGGCTCAATGTGCAGCGTGTGTCAGAGTGCGTGTATTATTTCACACAGTGTATGATACGCAGGTGTGAACTGGATATCTTTCCTAGAGTGGCGTCACAATCGAGGACATAAGGCTACATTGACTGTCAATTTTGTGTTTAGCGTCTTGCTCTAGATCCAAACGGCAGATTTGTAACCTGGCAGGCACTGGGCATTTGATCCAACCCTTTGACTGTGTGTGTCTCATCATAGGAGCGTCCTTTGTGCCACTGTCATGGAGGATATCCCAATGATCTCTGACACTCCCCCTGACCTGGAGAGGTCGCCATGGCAGCCTTCCTGCAGGTCTCATTGTCGCCAGGTGGTTAGGTTATGAACACACACCCCATCGGATGCCGGGAGTAACGTGGATGTTTTGCTTTCCCCTTATCTGCGCTAACCCCACAGGATGTCAGTGCAATGTAGTGGGCCAACAGCTGTTGACATTTCTTCCACAGAAGGAGAAATGAAAGATACAACGGACGTGACATATAACATTGCGTGACACGTGGAGTTATAGAACCATTAGTTCGCCTGTTCTTCCTTAGCTACCTCATCCTCTCCCTGCCGTCTCCAGCGACAACCAGTGGTCCCCATAGATTCACTGTACTGATGTTTCCATCCCCCTGGGGTCTCCATTGTAAGAGAGGGAGCCTTGCTGTGTGGTGTGCTGTGTGTGGGGACAAAAATAAGCTTTGTGCTGGCATAACACTGGACAATATATCCTCATCATCATCTCGTCAGTGAACACTAGAAATCTTTTCGAGCCAAGTGTTGTCAAGCCAAGTGTTGTCAGCTTAATTTCCCCAGACTTTTATCGTACCCACAATGCAAATACCACAGAGAAAGCAAGTTAGAGGCTATCTTCACGCAGCCCTCCCAGCCCTGCTGATCTCAACGCCCCATGAGGAAATGAATGCACTACTTGCTGAAGATTGCGTTCACGACATCGGCAACTGTCACAGACTCCCGCTGGTGTCACTTCATGTAATAACAATTTGACGCTTAGCCCCGCAATTAGAACCGCAAGGTTCGAATCTCAGAGGACTTGCATTTGAGCAAGGAACTTAACCCTTTTGCTCTTCTGCGTCACCGCAGATAACCACATTGCCTTACTAAAATGGTAATGTAAGAAAAGTCTTGGAGAAAGTATAAAAAAAGGATTTAAAGCTGGTTGGCGTCCCAGCACCAACTCATGCAATTCATAGAGAACAACAATGAAATGGATCAGCTACCCGGCGGGAGAAATGTTGGATTGGAATAGAGAAGCGTGCAGAGATTTAGCCTAAACCAATTAAAGTTCTTCTCCACACAATAGCTTGGCTGCCAGACTGGGACAGATATATTCAACAGCCTCTACAAATATTGGACCTTGAATGAAGAGTGTGTCTGTGTGTTTGCAAGTCTGTGTGTGTGTGTGTGTGTGTTTCTAATTTATAGTGTGTGGAGCAGAGGGCAAAGCTACAGCAAGAGTTTCTATTGAGTGAATCCTATTAGCATTATCTAGGGTCCTCCCTAGCCTGCTGGGGCCTAACCCTAAGATGGAGAGAACAGACAGAGCAGGAGAAAGAAAAGGATGGAGATCGAAGGGTGAACAGGCATGCCTTTATTCAATTAGCATCTCATTATGTTGCCATGGCAGCTAGCCTTTTGGCTTGTTTGGTTTCTCCCACACTCATACCTTCATGTGCCTTTACTCAACTGACAACCACCTGTCTCTAGCTCTCTCTGTGTGTGTGTGTGTGTGTGTGGTGTTTACCAGAGAGACCAGTTTCCTGGCCTCCGTCTAGGGAATGTGTGTTTGGGCCTCTGGTTACCTTATGAAGACAGGCTTGATTTAACTTCTCTACTGGATGACCTCAACTCTCTTGTCTGCACCCAAATGATTTTTATCTGTAACACAAAAACAGACGCAGGACTTTTCAGGTGAACTTTAACTGTAACATTCAACACCAGTGGATGTTTAATTTTGGCAGTTAAAGTTACAAATATCAGTATGTTACTGATTATTATCAGTATCAGTTACAACTGATTATTTTACTTATTGTACAGATTAAGTATCTCAAAACAAATGGTTACACAGACTATTTTCCTCAAAGGAAATCATCTGAACATGGCATTAACCATGCCTTTAAATATTGTTGTATAAACCAACTGTATAAACACTGAAATAGAGGAACCTTTTCAAAGGGCATGTTATGATGTACTGAATGAAAATGTACTAATATACTATGAAACTATATCGAACACTAAAGACTCATTAAAAAGGGTGTTTGTCAGAATAAAGTGACATTTCAGGACTCCTGCCTCCTCCTCGTTTCTGGCACTTTCTATGTACTTCTCAGTCTCTTCCTCCGTGCCTCCATGTTCCCTCTATGTCCCCTCTATTCCTCTCCCTATATGTCCCCTCCCTCTATGTCCACTCTATTCCTCTCCCTCTATGTCTCCTCTATTCCTCTCCCTATATGTCCCCTTCCTCTATGTCCCCTCTATTCCTCTCCCTATATGTCCCCTCCCTCTATGTCCCCTCTATTCCTCTCCCTATATGTCCCCTCTATTCCTCTCCCTATATGTCCCCTCCCTATATGTCCCCTCTATTCCTCTCCCTATATGTCCCCTCCCTATATGTCCCCTCTATTCCTCTCCATATATGTCCCCTCCCTATATGTCCCCTCTATTCCTCTCCCTATATGTCCCCTCCCTATATGTCCCCTCTATTCCTCTCCATATATGTCCCCTCTATTCCTCTCCCTCTATGTCCCCTCCCTATATGTCCCCTCTATTCCTCTCCATATATGTCCCCTCTATTCCTCTCCCTCTATGTCCCCTCTATTCCTCTCCCTCTATGTCCTCTCCCTCTATGTCCTCTCTCTCTTTATGTTTTTTCCTCTTGCTCTTGCGCCCACACTTCCCTCGTGACTGTCTACCCAGAGAAGGGCAGTGGAAATGCTAAGAGGCTGAGTCTGCCCTGTGGTTTTTTCTCCGTCTGCTCTTTGCCTCGTGTCTATTTTTCTTTTCCTTACCCCCCTTTTTCGTTTTCATCCACCTCCTTGTATCTTCTCTTCAGCCCCCATCTCCTGTTTTCACCCTCAGGCCTTTCACTTGTCTCAACCTCTATCCTCTGTTCCTCACGCCTCCTCTATCCTCTGGATGTAAATCCGCCCTTCGCTCCTCAGGAGCCAGCCAGTGTGTCTGTAGAGCTCCTCCACTGCCCTCTAGTAGTGGAAATGCAGAACTGCACCAAGAGTAAACCGAAAACAGACTCGCTGAGATCTCAGCACCATCACAGCTCACAACTGCAGCTGTGCTTTTTTTAGAGGGTCAGGGGAAGTCTGGAGATCCCTGGTGTTAAGAATCATCATGCAACACTGTAGATGCGCTACGATGCTGTAGATGCGCTACGATGCTGTAGATGCGCTACGATGCTGTAGATGCGCTACGATGCTGTAGATGCGCTACGATGCTGTAGATGCGCTACGATGCTGTAGATGCGCTACGATGCTGTAGATGCGCTACGATGCTGTAGATGCGCTGCCACGCTGTAAATGTTTATTGCTGAAGGGATGAGCAAATGTTTTTGTTAATTGTTTCATCTTTCCCTCCTCTTTCTGTCTCCCATGTTCATTCCAGGATGTCTCTGCAGAAGTCCAGCTCCGAAGACGGCTCAGGAGGTTTGTAGCAATCAAAGTTTTTTAAAAGAAAATGACTGTTTCTAGCTAGCCAGCAGGGTTTGGGGTGATTTGGATTTTGTAGAAATCAAGTCAAGTTAGCACTGAAAGGCCTTTTTAAAGATAACCTACAAATATCCAGCCTTAGACAACGGGACCAGTCCGAATGTCTACAGCCTTTTACCTACCTTCTCAATGATTACAGGAACATTGTAATTAGTGAAGGTTTTACAATCTCCATTGCTTCTGTTTCTCTTCGTCAGCCAATCTGTGACATTGGTGTAGCTGAATCTCTGAGTGTAGAATACTAACTATTGATTGTGAGGCCGTGGATGTTAAGTTGTCGTGAGAAGGGATCTGAGTCATTGCATCAAGACTGGTGCTTTGCCAGGTGCCAAGGTGATCGAAAGGCCATTTATTATGTGTAAACACACACACGCAGACGTAAACACACAGACCGTTATGCAGACATGTGCACAATGTTTATGTAGACACCCATGTGAACTAAACGGAACGTTCCATTGTTTGGGAGTTACAATCAGAGGAACGTATAAGACGTCCTTTTCTAGACATGGAGCATTCTCTCCTAAACAAATGTCTGTCTGAAGGAAGTGTGTGTTTCCATGACTGTGTTAACGCCTTGACTGACTGGTGGTAATTTCCCTATTCCTCGTAGGTAAATGGGACGGTAAAAAGAAGAACAAATCCTTCTGGCCGAATTTTCGCAAGACGTCCCAGAAGGGAGTGACGCGTCAGACAGCGAAAGGTATCTTCTTGTCACGCCAGTGTTTACTGAAAGGTTTCTTAGTTGAGTAATCGTTTTGTGCCGATATGGGACATTCGTTGATGCAATATATTATTAAGCTCGCGATACGTAGAATTCATTGTTATGGGCCATCTGTTTGACCCCTCATTGTCTGACCTCTAGGAGAGGATATAGGTTATGTGGCCAGTGAGATCACCATGAGCGACGAAGAGCGGATCCAGCTGATGATGATGGTCAAGGAGAAGATGATTACCGTGGAAGAGGCTTTAGCTCGGGTAGGAATGACATGTTACCCCCCTCCAGTCTCCTGGGGAATGTGCCCATCCGTCAAGGGCACGGAGTGGGACCCCCCCACCTAGCCTGACGCCGGCCCCAGCACCCTCACAGCATTGTGGCCCCGGCCGTCCCTTAGTCCCATCCCGCGCTGCTTCATCCAGCTTCTACTAAAACGACTCACTCCTACTAACCGTTCACCAGGCTTTGGCAATAATCCTGCTTTGGCCTTCTTGATTTAGAAACGAACCACACAAATCAGTCCCTGACCCAGGGAGGACTCCTGGGGGTCGTTGTGTGTGCGCTGTCCTGTTCGGGCAGTCGGTCTAGCTGGACACGGTAGCTCAGTAGTGCCCCCGTTGGGGTGGTTAGTGATGCATCAAGGTGTGGATGTGGCGGCATTTTATTTCCTCGCCCTCTGTTTTTCTCCTTCGCCTCTTATTCTTTTCTATCCAAGTTTAGGGTTGTCTTGTCGTTCCACCGTGATATTCGTTCTTTTTTTTTTTCTATTCCTTTGCCCTCCAGTTATGTTTCCTCTCTCTTTCCTTGTTTCTCTCTCTTTCCTTGTCTCTCTCTCTCCTTGTCTCTCTCTCTCCTTGTCTCTCTCCTCTTTCTCCTTAATTCGGTAACTATTGGAAAGCATGAATCCGGTGATTGAAGTCCTGCAGAATTGCGTTCCTCTCCACCAGGCAGACATTGATTCTACTCCTTCATTGTCTAATTGGGGGCGCTGGACTTCCACCCGCCGCCACTATGATTGACACTCAAATGAACCAATCAGACTCTAGAATCAATAAGCAGCCTCTGTGGACAGTTGTGTTCTCTTGTGGCCTGTGTGTGTGTGTGTACATCAGTTGACTAGCGTTGGATTGCAACCTGTGTGTGTGTTTGAGAGTGCGTGCAGTGTCCTACGTTTTTGTTTTGGTGTTAACAGGTAGTTGTGGGCTATATCAAGAGTGGGTCGTCCTCCTCTCCTCTCCCCTCCCATCTCTCTAAAATCTTGTTCTCCTTTAGCTGAAGGAGTATGAGCGCCACAGCAGACAGTCCGGCAGTGCTGACACTGCAGAGTGGACTAACGGATCCAGTCCTAATCTAAACCAATCCTCAAACTGCGACGTAAGTACCCCCTCTGACCATTGACTGACCTTTCACCTTTCCCACCTCCCCCCGTGAACCCCAAACACTTCAAGATCAAAGCCCCACAGAGGAGTAGATGTTTTTGTTTTCCATCTTGGAATCATTTTTGTTTGTTTGTGTGTGTGTTGTGTCTGTGTGTTGGTTTTTGTGCCAGAACATTGTCCATCATAATTGACATCTCTAACAAAGTTTAACCGATGACATTCGGCATGTGTCGACACTCCATTTTGTGTGTCATAAATCAGGAGTCCCTCCAGTTGAGGGTCTGGCTGAACACTGTTTAGGGAAGATTGCTAATTACGTAACTCCGCAATGACTGCCTGTAATTAACCTCCCCTGCCATTGCTAAAAGTCAGAAGTTAGCATTGGCTTGTGAAACAACCTCTAACGTCTTTCATGATGCACTCATGAACCTCAAAGTTCATCCTACTCTGGGGAAATCAGATTTCGCTGAACTCCCTTAACAATCTCGTTAACCGTGAACAGTGCCGATTTCCTTATAAACCCGTCCCTGGTGTCACAATGCTGAAGAAACACAGGGCTGAAAGTGAATATGACGACTTAGTTGACCAGTCCAGCTGTTGTCAGTCCAGGCCCTTCCTTTTTAAGTATCCTTCCAAACCATGAGGTTTGTCTTCGCAGTGGCTCCCAATCCAGAGCTTCACTGTGGGGATTTTGGATGTTGTCTAAGTGGTTTTTCAGGATCGGTGTGAGTGGTTCTTGTAGATGAGGACCAGTTGTTCTGTGGCTATGGTTTAAATAAAACATGTCTGTGCTGGTGGGCCAGTGCGAGTTACGTTTTCCTCGGGGGTTTATCCCCGTGGTGATGGAGGATTGTATGGTCCTGGTCATCATTCCAGTAAAATAAAGGAAATCATGCATGTAGAGGATGCATGCTGTGAACTTTTATCAAGTTTTTACGCCATCAGCAGTGAGGTGAATATCAGTTCTATAACTCCATTATAAGTTCTTGGCTTCTACGTTCTACTTGCAACCATGGCAGTGGGGTCTGTGAGGTTAGTGTCAGTCCTGAGCGGTTTTTAACATTTATTGATGATATGTAAGGGTTATTATCAGATATTTTACATCAAAAGGTTTGGTGTTAGAATTGTGGTCAGAATTACTGTTTGGTTTATGGATAGGGGTTAGGGATTTTAAAATATATACTAAATGTATGATACCGGTCATGTAGATCTGTAACAAAACCGTGTTCTGCTGGGTGCTGCAGGACATATTTAGTTAATGTCTATTAGAGATCTATCAGACACAACGTAATAGTTATAGGTTATTGTTAATGTTCAAATATAAAATCCACAATATTAAAGATTTGTGGATCACTTCCCATACCACCAACACTGGTTGAAACACACCAACATTGTGCACGTAAGAAAATCTTTTTTGTGGTTGTACGTCAAAATTAAATGACACATTTCCATAAAGTTTTCCACTAAACCGCAGTTGTTATTAACAAGTGGGTTCGATAACTTAATCACCCTGTATAGTTTATTCTAAATAGATCTTTGGCCTTTATACATTTTATGCTTTCCTAGTCGTCATAGTCGTAGGACGATAGAATAACCATATTTTCTACAGCATGATTATTCTATCATTTCCTCCACCATTTCTTAAACAATACAGTGTACAAGACACAACAATTCCACCATGTAGACAAACAAAATGTCTGTTGACGATAATATTTGAATGAAATGTCCCGTTTTTCTCCTTCTGAGAAAAAACTTTGCATATACTCTTACAGTCTCACATATTTTTTTTAAGGCACAAAAAAACACCAGTTGTCCAAATATTTTATACACATATGTGTTACCAGGGAAACCCAGCTGCTAACGGCTCCCGCTAAATATTCTCTTCCATGAGTGATTGGTGGCCTTGACATCTGCACAATATAGCATTGTCTGTGCACTCGCATGCTTTCGCATGCATTATGCTTTTATTTTATTTTTAATTAAGCCGATCGTGGTGTTTGGCAGACGCCGGCTTTAGCATGGGAAACCAGCGAGCCGTCTGCAGTTTTGGGCCAGGCTGTTGTGTAGTGTGTCTTTCTGGACTAAACCCAATCACGCTTTCACGTGCAAGCTAAACTTTCATGGAAACACAGTTCTTATCCGGGTTCTCAATGGCTTCATTTAATAAGAAAGGCCTGCTGTCAAGGCATTGTGCGGAGGTCTATCCGTGAGTGGTCTGGTCCAACGTTTGGCTCTTTGATGTCGCTCCTCGGCCGGCTCCCGAACGGCTAATCTTCCCATTAACCCTCTCCTTGCCCTCGGCTGCTGCGGGCCGGGCTTCCTGTCCTGCCGCATTGATAGATAGGCTGTCGGATAGGCGGAAGGCGCGGGGACTAGTGGATGACTGAAGGTGTATTGTTCAGAGGAACACTGGGCCTGTCTTCAGGGCACGAGCCGGAGGGAGGAAGCGAGGGAACAGAGAGCTCTCACTCCCCTTAGACCCGCTTGAAAAAACGGCAGTTTAGGAAATATCTTCCTCTTTTACGATTCGGGGGGGGGTCTTTCAAGGGCAACATCCACCCACTTAAATATGGAATTAGGTCATTTCCCCCAAGCTGCCAAATGCTTAACTACCACTGTCCCAAAGCATCCTCCTCCTTGCCCCCACCTTTTCCTCTCCAATCTGTGTGTCCAGTGTGGCTCCCTCGGAGCGGAGAGACGGAGATCACATTCCAGGGCTGGCCGTTGAGTTGTAGGGGGGCCAGGGTAGGGTCAGAGGGGCTCAAACGCTGGGATTGTTCTCTCTACGCGGCGTAAACAAGTCGCCTGTTCACAGCCGACTCCTAAGTCCTGACTTGGTTTCGCCGCTGCTGTCATTCTGGGGAGTGGACTGAGTGCGGGTGTGTGTGTTTTCTGAGAGCTTGTGTATTTGTGGGACTGCGCGAAATCTGGATATGCAACGTGAATAACTGAGAGAAGATCTATTTACATCAGCTTGCTCTTTTATGCTGGCCTCCAGGTTGGTAGAATGTGCTTTCCTAAACGCCTGCACCAGTGAGTAACAAATTACAGTTGACGTCTTACTGGGAGAATTTTGAGTTCTATGGTAAAAGACTGCTTGCGTATTTGCAGATACAGCGAGATTGCATATAGGTTGGTTGATTACGCGCATTACGCACGCTAGACTACACTTATTTCTGCAGCAAGATGCTAAGCTGATAATGACTCTGGATAATGAGTGTGTTTGTGTGCGCGCGCACGCGTATGTAGAAGTGCGTGAGTGGTCGTGACCATGTGACGTCATTCCGTCGAGGGTTCGCTGGTCATCGGCATTGCCGGTGTAGGTGTCCTGCAGGGCTGCACCTTGAGGACAGTTTCATTGTAGGTGTCCCGTAGGTCATTGTAGGTGTCCCACAGGGCTGCACCTTGAGGACAGTGTCATTGTAGGTGTCCCGTAGGTCATTGTAGGTATTCCACAGGGCTGCACCTTGAGGACAGGGTCATTGTCACAGACGGGGTGGCTCTTCATCTTCTTTCCTCTCCCCCTCCTTACTGTTCCACGCCCGCTTCACCAGAGAATGGCTTGTGCTGATGGCACCCCGTGATGCACGCAGCAATGTTTTGGCTTTCCTTGCTTCCTCTTCTGTACAGTAATAGCCACCCTGCCCTCACTTTGTTTGACAGCCTCACATGTAAAATGTCTCACTCTGCTGACGCAACGCACCATAACTTAGGCCTCTGGGAACATTAACGCACCTACTTTAACATCAACACCAGACGCAAGAATGAGACACTCCCGTACTTAGCTCAGTAAGAAACGTGAGTCCGCTATGGTTTCAAGTGCAACAGGCTCTTTTTTTCCCGGAGGCACATTACTCAACAGTATCCTGGAGCGGTATGCCTGGACCGGAGCGGTGTTCCAGACATGTGTCTGTGGTTTAGGAAGCGCAAGGACAGTTGGGGTTAAGGGGAGCGTGGGGAGCAGGTTAGCAAGCTGATAGCCCGTCTGAAAGACCAAATGAGAGGGTTTGATCCCGGCCTTGTCGTCTGCTTCTAATGTTGACAGAGGTTTGGAGTGTCGACCACGCAACCCACTGGCCAGTGGTGGGGAGAGGGGGCTGATGGTACGCCAGAGTGATTTATGGGTAATGCACAGGTCACATGGCTCCATGCTGACCGGATCATTCTGGTTCTCAGGGAGCGTTTAAATCGCAGGTGTTACCTGGTTGCCAGTTTGCCCTTGGGGCCTAGTGAAGTGCTGAACATTTTGAATATCAGCCTTGTCTCTCAGTCAGATGCACGCATGTTTGCTCATGTATGTGTGTCAGTACAACCTAGTCTCACCCTGTAATCAGAGCCAGCAGCTCTCATGGTGTTTGATTACACATGGAATACATGTCACGTTATTTCACCTAAGGTGGCTGGGACGAGCTGAACACTGTTACATCAGCATGCATACTGTGCCAGACTTTCCTTAGTACTAACTTAAGCTTTCTAACATGGTCCGGGGTGTGTGTGTGTGCGTGCGCTTGTGTGTGTGTGTGTGCGTGTGTGCACATGCAGTGCAATCAGCCTTGATCTAACTGGACCTGATCCTGTGTTGCTGTGGAAACCAGATGGGAAATCAACAATTGAAAGGTTTTGCCCCAGAATGACTGCAGATCTGCCAAAGTCTGTGCCAAACTCATTTCACATCACGTCTGACACATGCTTGTGTACTATGACCAAAATAGTTTTCAAATCTTAGTGTGTGTGTGCATCAAGTTCAGTAAGCTTTTGTGACTTCATTGTTCACTTGTCCTCTGCCGATTTGTAGTGTTGTGGTTATACACAAGCACACACACACACACACACACTACACTCCAAGTCTTCAACAGACAGCACAGGCTAGATTTGGATATAGAGACAACAGCACAAATAACAAGCCCCATGAGATTCTGTGGTGAATATCTGAGGCATCTGCTCACTGTCCCGCTCTGTGTTTCTGTCGGCCTCATTCATTGGACCTAACACATTTTTGTGTTTTTCATCATTCGTCATTAATAGAATATGTCCCGCAATGCAAATGCAATGTCTTCCAATGGCAGTGTCCAAACCTCCCCCTCCTTGCTCCCATTACTAACTATGTCCATCCTAAAACGTGAATCGTAACTGTCTCCCACACTTCCTACATTTACAAGATGGTGTGTGATAATTCAGTTGTTTCCACTCAACCTAATTTTTTTTACTAGTAACTAGAATCCCAATTAGCTTTTAGCAGCAAGAGCTATTCTTCATGCGGTTCACAAAATAATTATACCTGACCATGATTAATCTTAATGAAACACATTTAGACAAGAACAGCCTAAACGCATATAAAAAAAAAAACTCAACAAACCATACCCATGGTTCTAGGGGTTGTTCTAGTGTCCGAGTGTTACAGCTATGGTTCTAGGGGTTGTTCTAGTGTCCCTGTATTAAGGCTATGGTTCTAGGGGTTGTTGTAGTGTCCCTGTATTAAGGCTATGGTTCTAGGGGTTGTTCTAGTGTCCCTGTATTAAGGCTATGGTTCTAGGGGTTGTTGTAGTGTCCCTGTATTAAGGCTATGGTTTTAGGGGTTGTTCTAGTGTCCCTGTATAAAGGCTATGGTTCTAGGGGTTGTTCTAGTGTCCCTGTATTAAGGCTATGGTTTTAGGGGTTGTTCTAGTGTCCCTGTATTAAGGCTATGGTTTTAGGGGTTGTTCTAGTGTCCCTGTATTAAGGCTATGGTTCTAGGGGTTGTTCTAGTGTCCCTATGTTCCGGCTATGGTTCTAGGGGTTGTTCTTGTGTCCCTGTGTTACGGTCATGGTTCTAGGGGCTGTTCTAGTGTCCCTGTATTAAGGCTATGGTTTTAGGGGTTGTTCTAGTGTCCCTATGTTCCGGCTATGGTTCTAGGGGTTGTTCTTGTGTCCCTGTGTTACGGTCATGGTTCTAGGGGCTGTTCTAGTGTCCCTGTATTAAGGCTATGGTTCTAGGGGACCCTGGGTTACGGCTGTGGTTCTAGGGGTTGTTCCTGTGACATTTTCTCTGTCTCCCTCAGTCTCGGGAGCAGTCTGACGACGAGCAGTCGGAGGACTCAAAGTTTAAACGTCTCCACAAGCTGGTCAACTCCACGCGGCGCGTCAGGAAGAAACTCATCAAGGTGGAGGAGGGCAAGCGGCACGGCTCTGAAGGTACGTTGTCCTTACAGCTGTAACACCTGTGAGGATTCGGTGGGGACCCCTATTGGTAACTGGTAGTAGCTCTGATGCTAATGCACACAGGGTTCCTCTCCCCCTGTAGATTCAGTGGGGACCCCTATTGGTAACTGGTAGTAGCTCTGATGCTAATGCACACAGGGTTCCTCTCCCCCTGTAGATTCAGTGGGGACCCCTATTGGTAACTGGTTGTAGCTCTGATGCTAATGCACACAGTGTTCCTCTCCCCCTGTAGATTCAGTGGGGATCCCTATTGGTAACTGGTTGTAGCTCTGATGCTAATGCACACAGTGTTCCTCTCCCCCTGTAGATTCAGTGGGGACCCCTATTGGTAACTGGTTGTAGCTCTGATGCTAATGGACACGGTGCTCCTCTCCCCCTGTAGATTCTCTGAGCCTTGAGGTGTCTCCAACCTGCGAGGACAACAGCGCCTTGTACACAGGAGTGCTGAAAAAGTCCAGCGTGGCCCAGGATGCCTCTCTGTCTTCCCTGACCCAGGACCAGCTCTCTCTGGACGGGGACACGGACAGCCTGACCACATCTCCATCCTCCAGCAGCCTGGACACCACCTGGTCAGGACACAAGCTAGTCAAGACCTTCTCCAAGTCCAGCAGCACACACGGACTCATTCGGCCCCCCAAGAGAGCGACCGCTGCTCCCGCGGGTCTGAGTGCCATCGGGGCCGGTGGCAGCGGCTCCTCCTTCTCCGAGCTGGACGGCTGTGGAGCCGAGGACGAAGGGAAGGTGTCTCGTTCAATGACGGAGGGCGAGATGCGGAAGGCCCTGACCAATCTCTCCCACGGGGTAAGTAACGAAACACTCTACGGCTTCTACGGCCTAACCCGGCCACGCCCCAAACCCCAGCCCCGCCTCCTGGTCACCCTCGACGACGTCTCCGCGAGTAGTCCCAAACCCGCACGCCACCACGCCAACTGGCTCAGGAAGCCCGACCCCAATTACGCCTACTCCACCAAGCATCTGCTCTACCAGCGCTCCCGCAGTGGCGGCAAAACCCCCGGGGTGACCTCCTGCTCCTCCCCCACGCCCCCTGCCCGCTGCGACCTGCCCAAGGCGAAGGCCGGTACCCTGGGCGGAGGGGGCTGGGCGTTCCCCCCTCGCAGGCTCCGCGGCCGGACGGCGGTCAGCGAGCTGAACATCACGTACGTGGTCGAGCGCAGCCTTTACGGCCACCTGAACTGGGCCCAGCTGGTCCGGCCGGTCACCCTCAGCCGCGCAGAGCGCCGCTGCTTATTGGAGGAGGACAGGGAGGCGGATAGGAAGTGGGCGGCCAGCGTGGACCGCTGCACCAAGCGCGTGCTCCTACGCATCCAGCAGAAGTCTGTGAGTTGTACCGCGGGGCTATGCTAGGCAGCGCCCCCGTGTGGCCAGGAGGAACAAGGCTAGCTGTAAGGCTGCAGAATAACCCTC
The DNA here is from genome assembly GCA_016801125.1 of Novumbra hubbsi. Classification (NCBI taxonomy): domain Eukaryota; kingdom Metazoa; phylum Chordata; class Actinopteri; order Esociformes; family Umbridae; genus Novumbra; species Novumbra hubbsi. Next base: position 60,332 of record JACXGK010001121.1, on the reverse strand, counting down.
AGGCTCACATACGGGCGCGGAGTTAAGAACGTTCCCCCGTTTTCTTTCGCTTGATCCACAAAGACCTGGCGTGTTTAGAAAGGGTCCTTTTTAACAACCTGTAGATGCAGAGGCCCTCAGCATCGACATTGGTTTTCATTTGATGCGGAACAGACATGTAATCCCTTTGTTCCGACTTTAACACCAGAGTTTTAGACATCTACTAGGCCAAACTCCTGAGGCTCTTCCCAGCAAACGAACAGCCCCCCCCGCTGCATTTACCTCAGGTAGGGACAAAAAAACGAACCAACATTTCTTGTACGCCACTGTGGAAGTTGATGAGGTGCCGTTGGTCCAAGGAAGTAGAATCACTATTCAGTCACAAAACTCACCTTTTACTGTAGACTAGGAAGAACGGCAAGAACCGTAGAGGGAAGCAAACTGGAGCTATTCTGCAGCCTTAAAGGAGTCCTTGTTGTTACTCATCTGTTGGACATGGTTCTTCATCCATAGGCATTTTTTTTTTCATCCATTCTCTTTTTTTGGTGTTATCTTTCTAATCTTGCCCCGTCGGCTTGGTTACAGATGGAATTTACGTTCTATTTTTTCTTTATTGTCCTGTGGAAGATGGTTTCGTGAGTGCATGGCCATTCCATTGAATATATTCAACAACATCACTTCATCTCCAGAATCTTCTTTTGGATGCCTTTAAAATGTCCTCACAGAACTTTGTTTCCTGGGAGTGAAACTACGGACATGGAACCCAAATGGTCATCTCACATATTGCAAAAGGAAACCTTCTCAAGGATCTAAGGAAAACCAGGACTTGTTCTGAGAAGCTATTTAAAAGGAAACGCAGCATATCGGCAAGGGTAGATTCAATGCACAACGCTGTTGTAACATATACTGATAGGGTGCGTGTGTCCATGCACTTGCTTGTTAGCAGCGATTGAATCTGACGCTAAGCCAACAGTAGTTCAATGACAAGACAGCAAATCTCTCCTCCACAGGAACTCTGATACACCCATGAATGGTCCAAACGTACCTCCCCAACTGCCACTTCTTAAAACATTACCTAACCCGGTGTAAAAGTATGAATATCTCTTGTGGTGTGTTTTTCCAGAGAAATAAGTCCTCTACTTTTATAATAAACACAAGGGAGCGCTTGGCTCGGGCCATATTATATAATGTTCTCTACATGACACTTATAAAATGTTATGTTATGGTGTGACCACATCTAACCAAACAATTTATTTTACTATATACTTTTATGCCCTGGCTTTAGGTTTATGTTAACTCAGACTTTCCGAATAACAGAGACTCCAGTTCTCAGTGGATGAATAAATCAAAAGGAGTCAATGCGTACGAGTTACGTATGGGCTGCAGGCCACATACGAGGCCATGAGATGCCATGTGCAGGCGGTAATGGTCCCTCAGCGAACAGTGAATTGGTATCTCATACAGCCATGAATCAACCTTCTGCCATTGTGACCCCGTAAAGCATGAATCATTGTGATTTGACTCTTACTGGGCACGGCTGCGAGTTGATGTCATTTCAATTGATTGAAACGTCTTTTTCCCCGCTCACATTTGCTAACTTTCGTTTTCTCTCGTGATCACAGAGGACGTGTAGTTTCGGGGGGTTTGACCTGTCTAACCGGTCCCTCCATGTGGTCAGCGCCACCTCAGAGCCCAGTGTAAGTTCTGCCAGATTGGGTTTGACCCGGGGTAAACGGTGCCACTTGCTTAGTGAAACCCACCCAGACCCGGAACTATTTATTGCTTTTTATTATTTCTGTTGTCAAATGTGTTTCTCTTTCTGTGTTCTCCCTTACCCTTCCTCTCTTCCTCAGAGTAAGGATCCAGAAGCGATTTACCGGGAGATGGTCAAGTCTCCCACAACTTCACGTATCTCCCTGGGGAAGAAGGTCAAGTCTGTCAAAGAGACCATGAGGAAACGCATGTCCAAGAAGTACAGCAGCTCACTCTCTGAGCAGGTTAGCAGACTCTCAGACAATGCAGGCTTTGAACCCTTTTAAACATTCATGCGGATGGAAGTGGGGTCTGAGAGCCCAGGTTTCACAGCTGAACAAGAAGGCTCAATCCTGGTTTTCTGCACTCACTCTGACCTTTTCTTATTTCTGTGGGGGTGGATGGGTTTGTGTTGGTTACAAAGTAAACACACAGTCCTCTCAAAACACACAGACATATGTGCGACACACACACACACACAGTCAGACGTCATAAACACAGAGCAGGGACTCTCTTGGAACTATCCAAGAGACTTGGAATTTACATGGACGTGGCTTAGCACATCCAGTCAGACCTCCCTCCCTCCAACGGCCAGGTCAGGGGGGTTGTGGGTGTGGTCATGCTTGTATTTGATTGTGGTTGCTGGGGTTTGGTCACGCAAGTATTGGGGGCAGCTGTGGGTGTGGTCACATGTATTGGGGAGCTGTGGTTTGGTCACGCAAGTATTGGGGGGGCTGTGGGTGTGGTCACATGTATTGGGGGGCTGTGGTTTGGTCACGCAAGTATTGGGGGGGCTGTGGGTGTGGTCATGCAAGTATTGGGGGGCTGTGGGTGTGGTCACATGTATTAGGGGGCTGTGGTTTGGTCACGCAAGTATTGGGGGGGCTGTGGGTGTGGTCATGCAAGTATTGGGGGCGCTGTGGGTGTGGTCACGCATGTAAACTCTCGGCATCTCGGCCCGCAGTTGGTAAAGTGCAGTAAAATGTAAGTAGTGGCTCAACCTTGCTAACTGCCCCTGGCGGACTTGCTATATTCCTGAAGAGGCAGTTGCCTCAGGCCCCACACTGTCAGTGGCCTTGTGAACTTGGTGTGAACTAATTCCACTAGTAATTAAATACAACTTGAGTGGTGGGCTGCTGCACTTTGCTAATGGCGGACTTATAATATACATACTATTATGCTAATCAGTGTTGATTGGGCAGCCAATTAACACACCTAAGAGAAGGTTTGAATTCAATGAATGTGTTGCTTGTGAAGAGCCCACAGGAAACAATCCTTTTCTTCGCTCCTGTTTGAAGTGCCACACTGCCATCTAGTGGCTGTATTCAATTATCTTTCTGTATAGCTGATATGCTGGTAACACAACACTTGGACTAGTAATAATATGATAGTGTTATTGATCAAGCGGGTGCTTGTATTTGCCCCATTTCACATGATGGAATTGGTACTTTTCTGAGACAGTGAGAGAGTTGGGTCCCAGCCAAGAGGCCAGCTAGTATTGGCGGATAACTGCCTCGCTCAAGGGAAAAACGATCTTTCAGCTTGTGGCCCAACGCTGTAACCACGAGGCTGCCGTTGATCCTTGGATATATGATGGAAACAAGGGAGGGCTAATTATGTCCAATACTTACACTTTAGTTCTCTGTTCATCTTACCCCTGTCCACTTTGACCTATCCACCCATTCCTTCCACCACCTTCATTTGTACCCTCTTCCCATAGTCGAGCCTGGACGGGGCTCCCTCCTCCCCCCAGTCGCCCCGGCCGGACACAGACTCTCTGGAGAAGCCCACGCTGAAGGCGGGAGGATCAGTCGAGAGTCTCAGGAGTTCCCTCAGTGGACAGAGCTCCATGAGTAAGTTGAACATCTGTGTGTGAACGTGTTCTGTCGAACACTAGGGGGCACTGTTGTCACATCTCTATGACTTCAGCCACTCAATTTCATAAAACAGCAGCCTACTCTCAGTCCTGCACACTTCAGATTTTCCTCCTTGCTTTCTAATAAGGGACTTATTTAGTATTAAAACCTGGTAAGTGCAATTTGCTACCATTTATAAGAAGAAAATGGTTTCAGCCTTTCAGTGCAGAATTTGGGCAACACCGTTCTTCACAGATGACCCGGTGAATAAAAGTAAATAAAGCCATAGAACTACCATGTCTGTTAGTACACGTGAAATCACCGTTGTTAGCCTCTCTCCCATCATTAACAGCATAACAGTCACAATTACACCCACTGAAGAAAGGTTTAGAGATGACAAGTCCATCCTGGATTTTACCCAGTCTCAAATTTGTGCAGAGCAAATTAAACTCTATTATTAGTCCTTGGTGTCTTGGCGGTTTTCTGGTGGTTGATTCCCACAGATTGCCTTTGTGTTCAGAGTCTGCTAAAATGTAACAATAGTATTTGTTATTTAGTTAGTTTGTGAGAGCGTCTGTCTCTTGTTTCATTGAATTGGCCTCGGCACAGATGGTCGGAAGATATGTTGATGGTTAGATGGGAAGGCTTTCCCCTTCGCACATTAATCCTCGCTGATTAAATATAATGTACAAAGCGGCCTCTGAGGATATGATACCATGAAATAGAGCCTTTCCCGTTCTTTGTCATATCTGGCGCTATTATTAATCTGTGTTCTTCACACACATACTCAGGCTTTTCGCTAACAGATGTTCAGTCATTTGAGGCCAAATCACTTATTTACAAAAAAATAAAAGCCTAAGTAATTGTAAAAGAAAATGCTGGTTAACCTCCAAGATTGTGCAAATTGTCAGATGCTTGATTCTGGAAGTGGAACAAAGAGCCCCGCCCCACCCCGCCCCGCCCCACCACGAGCCCCCCGCCCCGCCCCACCATGAGCCCCCCGCCATTTCTGGGTCTGTCCAAAGCTCCAGACCCAACGCTGCTTGTGATCTTATGTAGACAGCCCATGTTCCTGTTTCTGTTCACATAGTTAGTCCACAAAACACGGGAGAAAGGCATCTGTAACATCGCCACTAGATGTGTTTGTGGTTTGACCGTGTGTTTCTGCATCTTGTGCCTCCAGGTGGTCAGACGGTCAGTACCACAGACTCGTCAGCCAGCAACAGAGAAAGCGTGAAGTCTGAGGACGGAGACGATGAAGAACCCCCCTACAAAGGCCCTTTCTGTGGCCGTGCACGAGTACACACGGACTTCACCCCTAGCCCGTATGACTCCGACTCCCTCAAACTAAAGGTAGCAGTCCGACATGCAGCGACAAACATCATCTGGGTTTTCCTCGGCTGTCCGTTTCCCCACTGACGTGTCCTCTGTTTGTCTTCCAGAGAGGAGACGTGATTGACATCATCAGTAAGCCCCCGATGGGGACTTGGATGGGCCTGCTCAACAACAAGGTGGGCACCTTCAAGTTCATCTACGTGGACGTGCTGAGCGACGAAGAGGAGAAGCCCAAGAGGCCCGTCCGTAGGAGGAGAAAGGGAAGACCTCCCAAACCTAGCTCGGTGGAGGAGCTGCTGGAACGCATCAGCCTCAAGGTACACACACACTGAACCTTGCGTGCCGACGCAGCACCCAGCCTCTCCCATGAAGCACCCAGGATTGCCCACTCAGCTTCCATAGGTGTAGGTGGGCACTGTAGGTGGGCACTGTAGGTGGGCTTTTTCTGGGTGAGCCCAGCCGGCGAACCCCTGGTGTGACAGATTACAGACCATGCCCAAGGCCTCTCCTCCACTTGGGGATTTATGAAACGCAAAGGTATATTTTAATTTCCAGGTCAGATTAGAGTTTATATTACAGGCTTGAAGACCTCCCATTTGACAACCACTGTATCCTAGGTGCATGTTCCTTCTCCACTGTCACATGTACGGCGTAGATGTTCCTTAAGAAGAGGACGGGCAGACTAAACAAGGTTTCACTGAACCTGCCATTAAGAACTGGTGACCATGTAAAGAGGTTCCACCTTGTTAGGTTTTCTTTCCGCGCTCAGGGTTAGTGTGTGTATTATTATTGCTTGGTTTATTTGAATAGAGCACAAGGTTGGGTTAGCCTCAGTAAGCCTCGTTTTAATTTTTAGCCTCTGCTCACAGGGGTTGACTGGGGATTGAGCCCAAGATATTTTTTGCACCAAGCATCAACAAAAGGCAGTGTAAAACCTTGTTATAATCCTGCTGACTCACAGAGCTGCAGCCATGAGAACAAGCTTGTTGTGGTTAGGGCGTTCCTGGGAACACAATGACACAGCATGGCTTTGAAGAGGATATCTTTTCTACATTACATCTATATGCATCTCAGATTTGATTGAAGAGGTCTCGTTGAGCATACATGCTTTGGCCTTGATGTTGCATGAAAGACCAAGCGTGTTCTTGTGGCTCTAAGGGGTGGTGGTCCTTTGTTCTGCCATTGTCTTTATCCTGGCTAAGCATGGCACAGCTACACAAGAACGGAAGCCTTCGCGGTGGAAGTGGTGACATGCAGTCTGTGTTTATAGGGACCATTGCATGCGTGGGTTGAACGCATGGTTGAACAGAACTTCAGACCCACACCCGTTTCCACGATGTCTATGTTTAAAGTGAGCAATTTACATGTTTAGCCACTTCGCTAACAGCGCTAATGGTCTGTTCCCTCTGCAGGAGCACATGCCAACCTTCCTGTTTAACGGCTATGAGGACCTGGACACCTTCAAGCTGCTGGAAGAAGAGGATCTGGATGAGCTCAACATCAAAGACCCTCAACACAGGGCTGTGCTGCTCACTGCTGTGGAGCTACTGCAGGAGTATGATAGTGAGTACACACACACACACATTACTACACCACACCGTCATGGACGTTTCTAAGTGTCTTAATATATGGACTTGTTGCGGTGTGTTTCTGTAGGCAGTAGTGACCCGGAGCGTAGCGGCCTGTCAGGCTCCCAGGAGAAGCTGTTGTCAGAAGGCCAAAGCGTGGTGGGTGACTCGCCACGTGACTCTGGCTGCTACGAGAGCAATGAGAACCTGGAGAATGGTAATGCCTAGTTTAGCCTCCTGCTAATGGGATTGGCCTGGAATTAGCTTAGCCTCCCGCTAACAGCCTTAGCCTGGCATTAGCCTGGCATTAGCCCTGTCTGGTCCCAGCCTAGAGCTACAATGACTCCAGTGACTTGTTCTCCACTCTTGGCCTCCTCAGCCATGCCTCATTGTTCTAATCCAGTCGCTATTGGACCAAGGGCAGCCAATCAAACCCCTCCGCTTCCTCGCCGCCATGTCTGTCTTTTAGCTTCACCCTCACCCCCACTCAACTCTGACCTGGCTCGCTTTGAAATGCCATAGTGCGGAGAGACATGCCCTCTCGCTTTCTTTTTCTTCATTGTCACTCTCTTCCCGCTGCTCTCTCCATCCCCAGAATCTGTTTGTCTTCACTGCTGAAGCCCTGTCCTAAGAGACAAGGCCCAGGCCTAAACCTCTATTCAACCCTACTCTGGGGCTCTTCGCACAAAAGGAACAGCACCCCACACCTAGAATGAACAGAACTGCTCTGCTCAGCTGGAGACTAGCGCCCATGTTGCTCCCAGCTGGCAATGGACAGAAAAATACACCTCTTCAGGATGTTGATTGGTTGCTGGGAGACCAGACCACGATGAGGGAATTTTTCATCTGAGAGGTTTTATTGTGAAGAAAAGAAAAAACTGTTGACCTTGTAGAGAATTGTTCGATGTCATTTGAAGCCCTGAATCAGTTCTCCCGACAATGGTTATTTCATTTTATACCATTTTAAGACACTTTAAAAGACCTCTGTAACTTATATTGTGATTGGTTTTTATAGTGACCATGTTCCACATGATAACACGTGCCTAAACAACCCCCCCAAAAAAGAATCTTGGATGAAAGTATTTTTTTAAAGATTGCAGATATATTAACAAAGCAGATAAACCTTTTCTTATTGTGGGAGTGTATTCCAGATATATATTTATGAGAATGTTTCATGTATGTTTGAGACTGCTGAAACTGGCCCTTTGAAACACGGCTCCCAAATGAATGCATTTTGTGTTCACGCTTCAATCATAACTCATAAAACATCACGGAAATCATTGAGTTCTCTTTTCATATATATCATTTTTTTTCCTGTGTGTGTAATTGCATGCACGTATGTCTTTGGTCACGTGTCATAACAGCTCTGAAAGATGTGCCATCTACCCTGCTAGAGATTTAAGTTGTGGAATAAACCACCTCCGTGATGGAACATAATCCGGCCTTCTTGCTTTATTTCATGTCTCTATTTCCTCTGTCCCCATCTCTTCTACATCTCAGTTGTAACGCTTGTCATTAGCTGCATAACATTCTCTTGGCATTCTGCATTTCCAATCTGTTTCAATTTCATGAATAAAACTCTCATTGTTTCTTGATGTTTTCCGTGAGCTGTCTGGCTTATTCAACCTTTTACATTCTCTACCACATCCAGAATTATGTCAGCCATCTTGCAGATGCCAGCTTTTTAATTTGAGCAGGTTTTGTTACAGCAGGAAATTAATCCTGCGACAACTGGATAATTAAATCAAAATACAGGGTTTTTATACTCTGCTTAATGCAGCTGAAAAGCCTATTTCCAAAATACAAGTAATGAATGAACCGTTTGCTTTAAAGAACAGGCTTTAAATAACTAAGGAATGTAAATGTTATTAATTTTCAATAAATAAATACATGACATTTTGTAAGTAGTGATAGAAGGTTTTCCTCCCACAGCGATGTTCCAGTTCTTGGCTGGGGGAAAACATAGGCCTGAACATGGTTATACTGTCTATATTTAACATGGTCTTTGAAGACAATCGTTACATACCTGTGAATATGGACATTACACTAAGCTGCAGGGAAAAAACCCATTGGTCAATTATTTTTAAAAGGTTAGAGTATTACTTTTTTTTGTTAAAGCTGGTATCTGACTATGGTCAAAGCCTCTGTCCAGTGCCCTGAAAAGCAAACATATATTAAATAGGTTGTGGGAATCTATCCTGGTGTAGTGGTTAGTCCAAATATGATACCACATCCATATGTATGAAAAAGCTGGGGTTTAGTTAACCCTTGGTGGTAAGTTAACCCTTGCCTCCCTTGGTGGTAAGTTAACCCTTGGTGGTAAGTTAACCCTTGGTGATAAGTTAACCCTTGACACCCTTGGTGGTCAGTTAACCCTTGCCTCCCTTGGTGATAACTTAACCCTTGGTGGTAAGTTAACCCTTGCCTCCCTTAGTGGTAAGTTAACCCTTGGTGATAAATGAACCCTTGGTGGTAAGTGAACCCTTGCCTCCCTTGGTGGTAAGTTAACCCTTGGTGGTTAGTTAACACTTGCCTCCCTTGGTGGTAAGTTAACCCCGTGGTGATAAGTTAACCCTTGACACCCTTGGTGGTAAGTTAACCCTTGCCTCCCTTGGTGATAAATTAACCCTTGGTGGTAAGTTAACCCTTGCTTCCCTTGGTGATAAATTAACCCTTGGTGGTAAGTTAACCCTTGCCTCCCTTGGTGATAAATTAACCCTTGGTGGTAAGTTAACCCCTGCCTCCTGTTGTGGTAAGTTAACCCTTGCCATCATTGCAACCTGTTAATTTTTTTTAGATGTTTTATGTCTTGCATCTGTAAGTAACAGTTGTGTTTTTAAGGTCGTCATCAATGTAAAGATAAATGCAAAACAACTTTGGCTGGTAACATTCTGTTTTGAGTCCCATGCCCAATGTGTCAAAGCGGTGGGTCTGGGTTAGTATAGATTCACACCCATCATGTGGAAGTATAGATTCACACCCATCATGTGGAAGTATAGATTCACACCCATCATGTGGAAGTATAGATTCACATCCATCATGTTCAAGAGCTACTTAGATTATTTTTGGGGGGCTTCTATAGTCACAAAAGGGTTAGGGTTCATTGAGGGTGGTCACTGCTTTCTGGATGGAAATGGAAATGTCTACCGTGAAAATGTACTTGACAGCGATGTGGGAGTCCATCTCCGGGGGTACATTCATGCACATCATCAGAAATATTGTGTAAAATGTTTGATTATTTTGCTGCAACTAAAATGGTCTAATGAAAATCCTACATCATAACTATCAATCCGTTAAAATTATGTCTCTGCATAATCTGATAAAATAGTCTGGAGACGGACGCTGGTTTCTGAATGTAACGGGATATGCTCCCCTCTGTTTCAGGCAGGAAGATGCCTCCCTCCAACCGCTCCTCTGCAGGCCAGCGGTCCCCAGACTACCCCACCCTGCCCGTGACCCAGTCCAACCAGGCCCTGCAGCAGAGCAAGAGGGAGCGCACGGCAAAGTTTACCAAGCACTTCTTCCTCAAGCCCACTCTAAGGGGCTTCAGCATGCTGGGCCTCAGGAAGGGCCCGCACCGGAACCCCATGCCGGCCAGCCGCAGTTGTGAGGACCTGGACGGTCCTCCGGAGGCCACTGGCTCCCGGGCCTGGAAGAGATCTCACTCCCTGGGAGACCTCCGCTCGGGACAGGCCGTTGAACAGAAGGACAACGGCCAGAAGCTCAGTCCCACTAAAGGTGGCTCCAAGTCAGATAACCCCATGAAGTGCCTCCAAGCTCCTGGAGGTTCTCCACTGTCTCAGAATGGAGGTAGCGCTTTAAACCCTGAGGGGCGTTCTCAGCGTCCCCCTGTGCCCTCACAGCTTCCCCTCAGACCCCCTGTGCCCTCACAGCTTCCCCTCAGACCCCCGTGTCCCACGGCCGCGCTCCCCCGGCCCCTGGAGAGCCTTCCTAGCCCTCCTGAACCCCAGTTGGGGGAGAGGAGCATCCGGACTCATCACAAAAAGCCCCCGGTGCCCCCTCCCGTTCCAGTCAAGAAGTCCAAGGAGCGCCTGGCCAACGGGATGCCCCGCAATTCTCTAATCCTCTCCTCACCCCCTCACTCGTTCACCTCCTCCCTTTCTCACTCCCGCAGTCCCCTAATGAGCCCAGGTCTTGGTGCGCCCGCCCTCCCCAGCAAGGCCTCCAGTACTCCTGGCTCCCCCTCTCCAGCCAGCCCAGGCTTTAACATCACCGCCTCTCCGGAGGTTGAGGAACCGGGCACCCCGCCAGCAGTGCCCCCTCCCTGGCTGTCGGACCTGCCGGAGTCGGCCTGTCCTCAGGCTCAGATCCAGGGAGGCGCTAGCAAGATGGCGGTGACCAGGAAGGTGTCGCACGCCAAGATGGCCTCCGATCTCCACAGCGTCCTGGAGCAGAGGCTGGAGGTCGATGGCATCGACCTTACAGAGGAGCCTTACTCAGACAAGGTCAGTCTCTTCATGTGCTGTTACTTCTGGTTATGTACAGTACTGCATGAAAGTGTATGGCACCTGAAAGTTGAACTATGGCCAAAGTGTTTCAGTTTAGAAAGAAAATGGATATCTATATATTTAATTAATATATATATTATATATTTCCTTATACCAATACGCTTTTTATCCAAATAAATTACTTTAGTTCGACTGTACCTGTCTGTACGGTGTAGGATGTACACATGCAGTACATTCACCACATCACACCAGGAGGGTTATGCATTCCATACACCTTTTGAGGGTTTGCTTAATTTAGATCTCACACCTTTCCAAATAAAAGAAAACTACAATAAACAGTGTTGGTAACTCGCCCAGACAGTTAATACCTTATTAGAAACATTAAACGGTTGGGGTTTTGTCTCCTAACTATCAAGCCCTTTTGATAAATGTTTTTGTTGTAAAATGGCTTTACTGGACTGGGACATTACCAGTGTCCTGTGAACAATAACGGTAGGTTTTGGTTCACAGACAACATAGAAAGTATACCTTTCCCCACACACACACAGAGCCTTGCTCTTTAATCTAGTGCTCCATCGTTTTCCACCGCAGACTGGCTCTGAGACTGGGCATGGGTAAGAAATATCTTGGAGACAGTGAAGAATGATACTGCAATAAAACTGTCTGGACACTAGGTGGCGCAGTGTTGGCAGTAGGGCAATGCTTGGGTCAGACAAGACAGTTGGTTGTGTCCAGATCTATTTATAGTTTGACCTGGACTGAATGGAAACTGGATGGACACTGGCCATGACTCAATCTGTCTGGAACGTTCTGAGAGAAAGCGAGAAAGCGACGTTTTTATGATGATTCTTTTTTTTACCTCAGAATTGTCCTCCTTTCTTCCTGCTCATGCATAGCATCCACTGGCCAGCATAATTTAAAGCACTCATAACGTTTTGCGATGTCCTGTGTCATTTTAGTGGTCATCTGTCACTCAGTCGACCTGTCACGCCTTTCAGATTTTATTATTACAACTCTATCCCTCCTTCAGCAGTCTGTCCATTAAATATGTTTTTTTCTCCCAGCCAATTGGCTTGTCAGTTCACCAGCACTTTGACTTGTTATTTCACATTATTGGTCTGCCTCATTCCTTCATAAACAGACCGAAAATGGGCCTCTGCAGGCTCGTATTGTTTAAATTAGCATATCAAATTAGAGAACCATCTCTCACGTCAGGCCTGAGCCCCGGTTCTGAAACATGAGGTTCAGGTTGACAACTATACCAGCACCTTAGGCAACACAATTGTAATGTGGTCTAGATCTTGCTGCATCCTGTTTTGTTTCTGTATGTTGTCATTACTGGGGCTTAAAGGAGTTACTGAAATAAATGAATAATTGAAAAGATCATTTCATTTGGGGTTTTGATTCCGGCTTGTCTAATCTAGATCATGACTGTAGCGGAGTGATTTCTGCTGTTTAATTCAAAAGATGGACTTAAATTTCTATGCCAGGAGGTATTTAGTTTTCCCGCAAAACAGTATCAGTGACCTGTTCAATGTGGATGAGTTGCCATTACTGCAACTTTCCAGCCTACATACATGTTGCGTGTTTCTGTGTGTTGCTTCACTGCTTTGCTACTTCAGAAAAGCCTAGTTATAAGAGATGAACCGCTAGGAACCAAAAGCCTGCCCATGGAATCCACAATCCAAAATTATGTCACAAGACAGTTTACCACACACACACTTGGATTCTGAGGGGTTGGTTCAGTTAATATCCGGTTAGATGCTGCGATTAACACTGTTCAATCAATCAATCAAATGTATTTATAAAGCCCTTTTTACATCAGGAGTTGTCACAAAGTGCTTTTACAAAAACACCCAGCCTAAAACCCCAGTGAGCATGCAACAACAGGATTGAAGCACGGTGGCTAGGAAAAACTCCCTATGGGAGCCGGATTGTAGGAAGAAACCTAGAGAGGAACCAGGCTCAAAGGGGTGGCCATACCTCTTGTGGCTGTGCAGGGTGATGTTTAAGAATACAGTTAATAATTAATAAATTCACATGAGCCGTGTCCAGAGTCTAAAATGCCTGATCTAGGTGACAAGCATTATCAGATTGGCAGGACAGGAACAGTCCAGGGTGTGTTGATTAGGGTCAGTTCAGCAGAGTGGCGGAGATTAGAGCGTTGCAATAATCTAGTCTGGAAGTAACAAAAGCATGTATTAGTTTTTCAGCATCAGTTCCGAAGATGAAAAAAAGCAGCTCTAGAGATATTTTTTACGTGTTCATCCAAAGAGAGGTCAGGGTCGAGGGTAACGCCAAGGTTTCTCACATTCTTTTTGGGATATGACTATACAACCGTTCAGGTTCATTGTGAGATCTCCCAACAGTGCTCTTTGTTTCTTAGGTCCTAAAACTAACATTTCAGTTTTTTCTGAGTTTAAAAGCAAAAAGTTATCGGTCATCCATTTCCTAATATCTGAGACGCATGCTTCCGAAGTAGATATTTTGGGGGCCTCTCCATGCTTCGAGATATATAGCTGTGTGTCATCAGCATAGCAGTGAACATTTACATTGTGGTTCCTGATGACATCACCCAGAGGCAGCATATATAGGGAAAACAGTAATGGCCCCAAAACTGAGCCTTGAGGAACACCAAAACATACCTTTGATTTGACAGAAGACATGCCATCTATTGATACAAACTGATATCTTCCAGATAAATACGATTTAAACCAGTTACAATCATGTAATCACCCTTTAATTAAGTCCCAAGTTCCCTCCCTCTCACCTTCCTCCATGCAGCATGGTCGGTGTGGGGTCCCACAGGCCCTGGTCCAGAGATACAGTGAGGACCTGGAGCAGGCAGGGGCGGACGTTGCTTCGGCTATGGATCAGGTCCGTGTCAAGCAGCTCCGCAAGCAGCACCGTATGGCTGTAAGTACTGTTCTGCATGTCTGTCTACCAGTCTACAGTATCATCTGTCTGTACAGTATCATCTGTCTGTCTACAGTATCATCTGTGTAACAGTCTACAGTATCATCTGTCTATCTACAGTCTCATCTGTCTATCTACAGCCTCGTCTGTCTGTCTGTCTACAGTCTCGTCTGTCTGTCTACAGTCTTGTCTGTCTGTCTACAGTCTCGTCTGTCTGTCTACAGTATCGTCTGTCTGTCTACAGTATCATCTGTCTGTCTACAGTATCATCTGTCGGTCTACAGTATCATCTGCCTGTCTACAGTATCATCTGTCTACCAGTCTACAGTATCATCTGTCTACCAGTCTATAGTATCATCTGTCTATCTACAGTATCATATGTCTGTCTACAGTGTCATCGGTCTACCAGTCTACAGTATAATCTGTCTCCCAGTCTACAGTCTCATCTGCCTGTCTACATTATCATCTGTCTATATTTCCATCACCTATATACTGACCACCATGTATGTAGTTGTTTTTTGGTGTCATTGCTATTCTTTGTATTTGACAACCCCCTCACTCCTTGTTCTTCAGATCCCGTTCGGAGGTTTGACCGACATGTGCCGGAGAGATGAGAGGCACGCCCGCAGACTGGTTAGCGAGGCCCGTCTCGTGGGCCAACAAAGAGACGCACAGTCGTAACTGTGGTCGTAGAACCACGCAGGTGAAACTGGGTCAGATGGGGCACTGCTGTCGGCTCAGAATGCCAACTGCACATTTTAGAATAAAGCACAGAAGCAAATAAAATGCAGGACTGAATTACTGTGGAATTGAGCACAGAACAACTTCCAGGACCATTTCAGGCTTTTTGATGGACTTGAAGTAGCGGCAGACCGACACACACTTGAGACTTATGAACAGCAAAGTTGTTGTTTTATGCCCTTGTTTTTATCAATCTTTCGCTTTTTATTACTCTTTTTCAGACGCTTACTGTGACATTGGTCTGACTGGCCAGAACATTTATCAGACGCCTTTAAAACTGTTGACTCTCTACTCTTGTGTTTCCAATTCTGAATCCTCCTCCCCAAGTCTTAAAACCACAAGACTGATAGAAATGGCCTTTAAGGAAAACAGCACACTCTTTTTGATTTTTTTTAAGTAGGACTTTTTTTAATATATATAGGTATTAAAGGCTGTTTGTGGATGTTTGTCCCTGTTTCAGAAGTGATTGATTTGTATCACTTGTGTGAGATGAAACACTGCACAGAACCATGTAGCTTGGCCAAAGCATGTTCCCCCAGTGTGCAGATTTCACCACTGCAGTTAATCCCATTGCTAAATGCTACAGCAGAATGGACAATGGGGTTGCTTGCATATTAATCCACTAAAACACGACACATCAAGACATCCTGGGCGAACACTGTTGTTTTGTTGATTTAAAAACCTACTTTTCTATCATACTATTTGTAATATGCCATACAATATATTCTAATTTAAAGGTGTTATATTATTTCAATATGTACCTGCTTGTCCGCTTGGTAGAAAGTCGAGGTTTGAAAGGTTTTCAGGCCATGTCTGTCATTGTCTGTCATTGGTAATAGGCACAGACAGACAGATGTTGACATGAAGTTTATATTTCAGAGGATGTTGCAGATGTACAAACATATCTTGACTGCCTGTAACCCTTCCACATGTTGCCCCTTACAACAAGGCTCTCTACAAAACACCGCTCAGATATCAATATTGACTACGCATAACTATCCCAACTGAACGCCTTACTGTGATGAAAAAGAAAAGAGTTAGATAAGGACTATTTGTGTTCTCCACAGCATTTCAAATGGGAAATTCAACCCCACCTGCATTCACCCTTAGGGCTTGTTTGTGACCCAAGTCACCCCAGACACTGTATGAAAATATGGACGTGCTGACATTTTGACCCCTGGTACATGACACGCCCCAAAGGGAGGCCGCAGAGAGGACTCCAGCCGTTCGAGAGATCCAGCCAATTTATGGTTTCTCTTGGCTCCTGTCCAATCGGGGCTGTCTTGGAAGAAGAAGGGGTGTGTCTCAAAGAGAGAGGAGAATGCATGGTTATCTGACCGGTCCCTGCTGTAGTGATGTACTGACCCCCCATTCCCTGACCAACAAATAAGACCTGCCAGTACTTGGCAGTGGACCC
>JACXGK010001121.1:24749-44199 GCA_016801125.1 Novumbra hubbsi | reverse complement strand
GGTTTGTGACGCAAGGCACAAGAAGCGGAAGAAATAAACTAAAAAACTAATGAAACTAATGAATATGTATTTTGTAAAGGAAAGGAATATACTGTTACTGTAAAATGCACTTTAGAAAGCAAAATCAATTTTTAAGACAAAATTGGCTTAATGTCTTTAAGTCTGTGTGCGGACATTCGTTTTCAGGTAATGTAAAGGGTTTAAATGGGTTATACCGGTATGTAGTTAGGTTTGTATTGCGTTATCAATGCCAAGTCAATGTACAAATGTAATTATTCATTCATTTAACCTGTTCCAATGTTTAAACTTCCTTATTAAAACAAAGTATTAGTAAAACAAAATAATTACATATACAAAATGATTAACAACGAGTTACACATTCTGTATATGTAATTGGTATTTAAATAACTTATTTTTTGGGGGGCTTTTCATATCAATTGTAATTATTAACTGTACTATACAAATAGCAAAACCTTCCTGCATATTGCTTTAGCTAGTAAGAGGCTACAGTGTGTACTGTAAAATAAGTGTACAAATGATTTTATTTGATTTCAACTTGCTAATGATTGTCTATAAAGATTTGCTTGTGTATTGAAACAAAACATTGTGTCTAAAGCTATTTGTCATTCTGAAATATAATAAAACCATTTTCTTGCCATTTTCTTTGTGTACTTTTACAGTTAAAATATTCATTTAGCAAATGGTCTTATCAAGAGCCACCTATGTGTGGGTATTTTTCGAATGGAACAAAGAAAAACATGTATACATGTATGCCTTCTTTGTTTGAGGTAAGTGGTGGGCAGTGAGTGTTACTTGACTGTTTACTGAGTGTTACAGGACTGTTTCACTACTGTGGCTAACACTTAAAATCCACCCACACGTTATTTATTGCCCGCCGAATATCTTCTAGACTTATTTTATGTGCAGATGATACATCTCAGTCTACAAAAAACATTATATTACCAGTCTTAAGTTCATTAGCGCTATGGATTCCAACGAGGGCTATTGAATAATAAACGGATAAAAGTTTTCTGTGGTTTTGGAGGAAGGAAAAGGCATTTACTTTTTGACCTGTCTGTCATTGGTGTTTGTCTTGCAAATGGAGTTCACGCCAGCCTGGGGACCAGGTGATTTTACCAGGCTATTTTACATAGCATTCCCAAGGTGTAGCCTTGTCTAGTTTGTGTACAAGTAATATATAGTTAGCAAAACAAAGCTAGATTTCCAGTCTATTGCTCTTATACCACTATGGCCAAGAAGGTAAAGTTATTTTTATAATGGACATTCAGTGGAATTTTCGTTTTCTGCCAAGCATTCCATGTCTATGAAAATGACCGATTTTGAATAAGAGTTAGGATGGACTACAATCCACACCTTTTATATTTGAAAAATGAAATCCATGGCTTTTAGTTTTTTTAATATTGTCATTGAAAAATTTGCTGAAACCTGGAAAGCTCAATAGGTCCTACAGAGTGCGCCGTTACTATGGAAATTGCATACTTATGCAGGAGGGTGGACTACAATCCACGGCATTTTGTTTTTTAAATGTTTGCTTTTCAAAAATGTATAAACATTAAAAAATTCAATGGCTTTAAACAAAGTGTGCCATGACTATATTAAGTGCATAGCGTAAATCAGGGGATGTTTTTCAAATATTTGCCTAGATAAATTTACATCTAGTGTCACAAATATGAGAACCACCCCTCCTTTTGGGATGCGTGGGGTATATCGCTGATCACTAGTGTAGGTTTAAAAAGAAAGATGGGAATCCTGTGTGAGAAGATTTAAAAGAAGGATGGAAGAGGATATGAAACATGTGCCAAAAGGTTTAAAAGAAGAATAGGAAGAGGATAAAATAATGGTTCTGTAGGGACTGATGATGAGTTAAGAGCTAGAGGTTGTATGCAAGAGGTGGGTTTTGAGAGGTTTTTGAATGTCGATTGTGTTGTCTGCATGACGTATGTGTAAAAGAGTGAGTTCCAGAGCCTGGATGCTGTTTGAGGGGAGACTGAATTAGGCGGTGACCAGGACATCTGCAGAGGGAGCATAATTCCAGACAAGGTCCGAGAAGTAGCAGGGAGACAAGTTGTGGAGGTCTTAGTATGTCAGGAGAAGTGCTCTGAAGTTAATGCGATGTTGGACAGGTAGCCAGCGTAGTTTGATGAGGATTGGTGTGAAATGTTCTATTTAGTTGGTGCCATTGTGTTTTGATGAGGTTTGGTGTGATATGCTCTATTAAGTTGATGCCAGTGTAGTTTGAGGATGTTTGGTGTGATTCACTCTTGAGTTGGTGCCAGTGCAGTTTAATGAGCTTTGGTGTAATATGCTCTATTAAGTTGATGCCAGTGTAGTTTGAGAAGGTTTGGTGTGATTCACTCTTGAGTTGATGCCAGTGCAGTTTAATAAGGTTTGGTGTGATATGCTCTATTAAGCAATATCAATTTCATGATGTGAATGTGACAAAGGCATGGGTGAGGGGTTCAATGTCATGGTGTGAACATGATGAAGGCATGGATGAGGGGTTCAATGTCATGGTGTGAACGTGATGAAGGCATATATGAGGGGTTCAATGTCATGGTGTGAACGTGATGAAGGCATGGATGAGGGGTTCAATGTCAGGGTGTGAATGTGATGAAGGCATGGATGAGAGGTTCAGTGTCAGGGTGTGAATGTGATGAAGGCATGGATGAGGGGTTCAGTGTCAGGGTTTGAATGTGATGAAGGCATGGATGAGGGGTTCAGTGTCATAGTGTGAATGTGAGGGTCATAGTTGGGAGATGTTACAGAGGTAAAAATATGATGTCCGGGTTGTGGTGTGTATGTGTGATTTGAATGATGTCCAGGGTGACACCAAGGGGGTGGCACCAAAGGGGTGACAGCAAGGGGGTGGCACCAAGGGGATGACACCAAAGGGGTGACATCAAAGGGGTGACAGCAAGGGGGTGGCACCAAGGGGATGACACCAAACGGGTGACACCAAAGGGGTGGCATCAAAGGGGTGGCACCAAACGGGTGACATCAAAGGGGTGACACCAAGGGGGTGACACCAAAGGGGTGACATCAAAGGGGTGGTACCAAAGGGGTGGCACCAAAGGGGTGGCATCAAGGGGTGACACCAAGGGGATGACATAAAAGGGGTGACACCAAGGCTTTTGACGGTTGTTGACAGGGGGGGCGGTACACCGCGTCTGGGGTTGTGCTTATCAGGAGCAGAACAGAGGAACAAATAAAAGATGAGACACTTTGGCACGCTCCCAATGCCAATTTATTTGAATGTTGTCTGTTTTGTGCATTTGAATAAACTCACCATGAAAGCATACCAGAGTTTTTTTTTTTACTAAACTACGTCCACCATAACAAAATATAATAGGACTTTTATACAGTGTTTGTGTGAACCTGTCTTGGTGGGTTTCTGTATAGCCTACAGTCCAAAACTAGCTCTGGCTGTTGTATGATTGCCATACATTATTACAGTCAGGTCACATGCTCAGAAGAAAGCTGTTGTCAGTTAAACTGAGATAGTTACTACAGGCTGCCATGGCTTAATGTTTAAAAGTCCTTAGTCCAGTCCTGAAAGGTAAAGTTTAGACTCACCCACTTAAGTGGGAGGGTTTAGATAGGCAAGAGGACCAGTGATTGTACCTAAGTAGACATGCATTACCTCAGGTAATTCACAACTAACTCTAACCCAGGCCTAATTAGCATCTGTGAATCCTTTCTCACACTTAATCATGTTCGGGGTAGTCCAAATATTCACCAATGGCATGGAATGTGATTCTGTTAACCCAATGAGGTGCACACATATTGTGGGCTAAACGTTTTTATTGCCAGCAGTAAAATGCTGTCTCTTTTTTAGAGACAGCATATTTCGTGTTTATTTACTAAACACATCTTAAATACGAATTCAATTTTAAAAACATACACTGTGTTTTCTACTTCGATAAGAACAAACTACCATACCGTAGGTTGCCTTTAAGTGCCAACTGTGTATATGTATGAGATAGCTCGTATGTAATTGATAATTTAGTATGTTATATGCAAATATGTTACTGTAAATATGTTAAATAAATGAGTCGAAATTTGTAGTCTGTGACCGTACGTTTGGTGACGCTGTTTTGCAGCTAGACTCTCTGCAATTAAACCAACCCTTATGTGCTGAAGTTTTTATTCCACGTTAAGTAATCTGACACCGTCGCTGGCTCACAAAAAACTCAGTTGAAGGATGGACGGGCAACTTCATTCGCAGAAATAGTCCGTCGAGAACGGGCGGGGGGGGACTGAACGCAGGCGAATACCAAGCAAAGAACTCGTGGCGGCGGCGGGTGGATGCGTTTCCTAATAGTGTCCGTTCCAAATGATATCAAAGCAAGAAGTGTCACAGTCCACAGGCGAATGGGTGCCTACCGCTATCGGCGGCGCTTTGTGAGGAGGAGATGATGAAGAATATCAGCAACAGTCCCTTTCACAACAACCATACTCCAAACCACATTAGAGATCGTAACCACAAAAAGTTCGGCTTTCTCTCGGCTGTTCCGTTCCGTTTTTCACTGCGAGGTTATGGTTTCTGCATGGCTGCTCTTTTCCTTTTCTGTTTTGGGTCTCTGTTCTACCAGTTAAACGGAGGACCCCCGAAAATTCTGCTGGACATCCGACAGTATCTCGGTAAGATAACTTTTTTAATTTCGGTTTGATTCATTCTGGTGCATCTAATTCTATTCCGCAGACAACGTGTAGGCTATAGTATGCCCCTGTGCACCATTTAAGTTGTTTCGCGAGTTAAGACTTCTACACACTTGGAGGACGTGTTACTGCAAGTTTACGGTGTGTTAGTATGTTGTTACCAGCCCTTACATCTGATAAAGGATTACCTATGTTATGTTGATACTGCCTGGTTAGCCAATAGGCCACTTTATCTCCCAGAGATTGAGCAAATTGGAGGTAGTATAAAAGAGTTATTGTCATTCATTCGTAATAGTAAATCAATAAGAGAGTACGTTTTCGTACTGTAAAGCTGTTCACATTATTGCCAGAAAGATATTGCCACATTGTTTCCAATTACTGAATTAAGTAATTTCATATGTGTAACCTAATCTGGAAGTACATCTTCAATTGAAAAGTTGATGGGCATGTTGTAACTTAAAACCGACAGCTTCAAATATGAATATGCTACACTGTGTCAGAGAGATGCACCACATTTATTATAGTAAGGGAACACACGCAATTTGTGTACACAATTATTGCATTGTGCCGACTAATACGACGGTGCTTCTTTCAGTAAGCACTTTTTGGATATGGTTACTTAACCCGGACTACTGATAGGCTACTTTGTTTACCTTAGTGTTCAACTGAGAAGATACGCTCCTCGGAAAGCCACAGATCAGAGACAGGATGCATAAGGTCACACGCTGTACTGTGTCAAACGCGAAGTCTCAGAACAATTTAATCACTCAGCGAGCGTTAGCGATCTTTATAGTATTCATCGCTGAATTTCTGTTCAACAAAATTCGGTGTTAACAGACCACAGTGAAACAAACATTGGCACTTTACTCCTGGTGTGTGCGTGTGTTCATGTGGCTGGAGTGGTACATAAATGTTTCATCTTTTCATTGTCAGACTAGTGGCCTGTTCATTCTGTTGGTCAACAGCACTAGCCTCCCAAAGTGACGTCATTTAATCCGGAAACACACCCGAGCACAGCACCTGCCTGGAGGTGCCTGCTTGCCTGTGTGTGCATTGTTGTAAAAGGTACTGGAGTATTAGGATGTGTTCACCAGATTAAGGACGTTTATAATTAAGATTTCAATTACCATGTTAAGGGAGTTCAGATTTAATCGGTTAAATAAAAAGAAAGCTTGTAAAATTATACATTTTGGATAGCTTTTGGTTATGTATTATTTTTACCTGGTGATTTTGGTCTTAATTAGGAACTTCCCAAAACGGGTGAACACAGCCTAGTGCTTCATCATTTACGGAAATGTCCACCTCTGATAGACAAACCTGAAAAAATAGGTCCACATTAGGAGAAATGTGTTTTCTGGCTCAGGGGTTAGGTTAATGGAAAATTGTACAATTAGGTGTTAGGTTTAGTTCTAGAGAATAGAGTAAATTGATTTCTGGGTCAGGATTAGGTCCCCACAAGGATAGGAAAACAATTGCGCGTGTGTATTTTTGTTCTGTACTACCCTTGTGTTCTGTTCATACAGAAAGACTGCCTGTTCTCTATGACGTTATGAACTGATAAACATCTGGAAAGAGAACTAGGGTCACACACCACACAGTCACTAATTCTTCTGGGTAGGATTGATTTTCCTATGTATGTACACACACCCACGCACAAAAACACACTCAGAGACCGATGAACACAGACAATCTGTAGCCAGAAACGTGTGAAAAAGCTATGGGCAACATTATAAGAAATGTGATGGTCTTAAGCATTTAGTTATACTTAGTTCCCTGTCAAACACTGGAGCTAGTATAAGTCAGGGTGTGAATGTGACATTATGTAATAGTGACATATCTACAGTATTATAACTCTTAGGGAATGAGTAATCACTTACTGGATATCTGGATCTTTTCTCTCAGCAGCAGGTGAGGAGTGTGTTTACTGTGAATGCCTGCAGAGAGGTGGTGGAGGTAGACCTCCACATGGATAGAAGGAGAGGTGGTGGAGGTAGGCCTCCAAATGGATAGAAGGAGAGGTGGTGGAGGTAGGCCTCCACATGGATAGAAGAAGAGGTGGTGGAGGTAGACCTCCACATGGATAGAATGAGAGGTGGTGGAGGTAGGCCTCCACATGGATAGAAGGACAGGTGGTGGAGGTTGGCCGCCACATGGATAGAAGGAGAGGTGGTGGAGGCAGGCCTCCACATGGGTAGAAGGACAGGTGGTGGAGGTAGGCCTCCACATGGATAGAAGGACAGATGGTGGAGGTTGGCCTCCACATGGGTAGAAGGACAGGTGGTGGAGGTCGGCCGCCACATGGATAGAAGGACAGGTGGTGGAGGTCGGCCTCCATATGGATAGAAGGAGAGGTGGTGGAGGTAGACCTCCACATGGATAGAAGGAGAGGTGGTGGAGGTAGGCCTCCAAATGGATAGAAGGAGAGGTGGTGGAGGTAGACCTCCACATGGATAGAAGGACAGGTGGTGGAGGTCGGCCTCCATATGGATAGAAGGAGAGGTGGTGAACTCAGAGAAGGGGGGAGAGGCGAAGAGAGAATGAGCATAAAGGTAATATGTTAACTGTATAATCTCTCTCCCCGTCTCAATCTCTTTTTTAATAATAAAATAATAAAACGAAACAAAAACTTACAACAAGAAATCAATTTATAAAGTTATAAAACCAACCACAGTAGATCCCTGTCGGTTGGACAGATGCGATGAACTAATTCGGTTAAGGTGAGCACCCTCCCCAACACCTAGGAGGGAATTCACAGTAAAAGCAGGGAATCTCTCAATAATGCCTTCTTGTCTGGTTGTATCTCAGGATCCCGGAGTGACAGCCTCCCCAGCCGGCTTTTATGGGAGTCAAGCGATCCGGACGATTTATTTAGCTTCAGACGCCCGTGTTACTTTTGGCCGTGCCATGCCGAGAGAGTGAGGATTCCTGGCAGCGTCCAGAGTGTGTGTTGAAGGAACAGGCCCTGTTTTGTCTGCATGGGTTTAGTGTTTGAGGGTGTCGTTCAACATATTGTGTACAGGTTGCCCCCCAAGTCAGATTTACTGCCCTCTCTCCTCTCGTTCCCTCATATTAACACACAAAAACACACACACACACACATATACCTAAAAGGCCCCCTCGATTTGAATTATTTCCATGAAACATGACAAGGAGTCACCACAGATCCGCCCATTCTGAGGTATGTATGCCGGGGGCAGGAATACATGTTGGGACATGCTGAGAGGAAGATATTGGTGCAGGTTAGATTGAGGTGTCATTTCTATGGACAATAAATGGGACCAATTTGCCAAAAGTCTGTTCACTCAGCAGAAAACGAATGTCAAAAAAACATAGGGTGTAAAAGGGAAACTATACAGGGATCAGGAACAGAGTGTCCGGGCAGGTGTTTAAACATTAGGCAACTCTCCATCCATCCCACTTCAGACTAATCTTACCTGGCCTCTTTGTTTAGATTTACTATACCACAACAATAACGCTCTAAAAGCAAGGCTAGTTGTTGCCCTGCATGATCTCAGCATCTGTGAATCTGGTTACCCTGATTGTAATTTTCTTTTTATGCTTTGATGTTGTTGGTCATTTGAATACTGAGATCACACACACACACACATGCGTTCACGTTCGTTAGCGCTGACGATACACGCGCCCTCTGCATCTGGGTCATGTGACCGGGATGGCTACGCACACATGCGCACATAGACAGACTCAAGGGCCAGCTGGTCAAGTCGGTGTGATTTCTGGCACTAACTTGGCCCTCTGGGATCCACTTATACACAACCCAACAGTCCCATTCCACACTTCCTGTCTAAAGATATTAAAAACAACAGGCTCAATTTAAAATGTGTAATTTAAACACTTTAAAAATTTAAATTGCCTGTTATTTTGCCTGGTCTTATATTGTTTAAGCAGCGGGCCGGACAATGTTGTTTATAAGGGAAAAGTAGAGTAGGGATTTGGCTATGGTTATGTACTATCCAGAGGAAGTGTATTAAATATTGAAGATAGCATTACACTTAAGGATTTATTCTAATTTAGGAAAGTGTCTATTTTTAAGCAGGTTTCTGTATCAGTCGGGTTTCTGTCAACCATAGTTTTTGACACTTTGCAGAGCTACACTCAACTTCATGTTCTGACAAAAAAAACATGCAATGCCCACCAATATTTGTTTGTTCTCTGCTTTTGGACCTAAACAGACTATAAAAGCACATCTGATTGGGTCCAGTAATATATAGGTTGGGATAGAGCGACTGTATATATATATGAGTAGTATAGCTGCATTTAGAAAAAATCATTCGACACCTAATACCACATGCAAAAACAGAAATCTTAGAAATACACTGCTGAAAAATATTTAATGGAACACGTAATCCACACTGTATAACACAAAGTCAATTAAACTTTAGAGATATAAATCGGTCCAGTCAGAAAACAATTGTGAATCAATGTCACCTGTTTCGGTGCACATGAAAGATAAAACAGTTGCACTGGAGAGGCAACAGCAAGACAACCCTCAAAAAGGGAACGGTTTTGCAGAAGGTGGCCCAGACAGTTGCTCTCTCCTTATTTCCATGACTGATTGTTCTCTCGTTCTAGTTCTCACTGCTGGTAGCATGAAGCGGCACACAGGTATTCCAGCCCCTCCAGGATGGCACATTCATATGTCCCGTTGCAAGAAGGTTTGCAATGTCTCCCAGTACAGTCTCAAGACCATGGAGGAGATACCAGGAGATGAGCTTTTACACGAGGAGAGATAGACAGGGCCGTAGAAGGGTGTCAACCCAACATCAAGATCGGTATCTGCTCCTTTGTGTGAGAAGGAACAGGAGGAACACTGCCAGAGCCATAGACAATGACCTCCTGCAGGCTACTGGTGTGCATGGTCTGACCAAACTGTTAGAAACAGACTCCATGAGGGTGGCATGAGAGCTGGACATTCTCTAGTGGGACCTGTGCTCACAACTCAGCACCATGCAGCTCGTTCTGGATTCGCCAGAGAACACTAGATTTGGCAGGTTGGTTCCCCGTCATCTTCACAGATGAGAGGAGCATCAAACTGAGCACATGTGACAGACATGAAAGAATCTGGAGACACCATGGTGGACATTATGCTGCCTACAACATCAGCCAGCATGACTGGTTTGGCAGGATGTCAGTGATGGCCTGGGGAGGCATATCCTTGGAGGTTAGAGGGTGGCACAGACCTCCATGTGCTAGCCAACGGTACCCGTCAGAAATCACGCTGGTGCAGTGGGCCCTGGGTTTGTCCCAAACAACTTTAGCTCAGGACAATACCCGGCCTTATGTGGCCAGAGTGTGTAGACAGTCCTTGGATGATGAAGGCAATAATGCCATTGACTGGCCTCCACATTCCCCAGACCTGAATCCAACTAAGGTCCCAGGGATGTTATGTATTGGCCTATCCAACATCACCAAGTAGCACCACAGACTGTCTATGTGCTCACTAATGCCCTGATCCAGGTCTGAGAGAAGATCCCCCAGGACCCCATCCTCTGTCCATGTGGGGGTTATAAACACTACTGAGTCACATTATGAGTTGCTGTGATGACATTCACAATTATGCTTTTGTTTTTTGTGCATCTGAATTCAGATGTGAGTATTCTAACCCTAACCCTAACATAAGATTTGTTTAGAAGTATTTAGGCCCTTTGCTAAGACACTCAAAGTTTATCTTAAGGGCATCCTATTTAAATTTTTTATTGTTGAGTTGTTTCCATAACTTGATTGGAGGCAACGTTTGGTAAATCAATTGCCTGGACATGATTTGGAAGGGCACACACCTGTCTTGATAAGGTTCCACAGTTGACGGTGAATTATGGGCAAAAACCAAGCTATACGTTTTAAGGAATTGTTTGTATCCCTCCGAGGCAAGATTGTGTTGCCAAGAACACAGTGGCCTCCAATGGAAGATGATGGAAACACCAACAATCTTCCTGGAGCTGGTTGCCTAGTTACATTTGAGCAGTCAGAGGTGAAGAACCTTGGTCAGTGAGATGACCAAGAACACAATGACCACTCCGGCAGAGCTCCAGACTTCCTGTGGTTTAAATGGGAGAACATATTACAATGTCATCCAATTCTGAAGCATTCCACCAATCAGGCCGTTTGGGTGGGAGTGTCCCTACTGAAGCTACTTCTCAGTTAAAGGCACATGACGGCCCCCTTGGAGCTTTTCTGAAAGCTCCTGAAGGACTGTCAGACAAAGAGAAACAAGACAGGCATTATGTGCAGATTGATAAAGAAAACGATTTAATCCATTTCAAAATAAGGCTGTACAGTCAAATGGGGGAAAAAATTTAAGCAGTGTGAATACTTTCAGAGCGCTAGGTAGTTCTATAGTTTTTATAAAAGTTCTATGAATAAAAATCAATCAAGGCATCAACCTGTGAAACTTCAAAGACTGCCAACCCATTTCGGATAAAGAAAATTACATGCCGCCTGTAATCAAACAACGTTAGCTCATTAAAAAGCCAAGGTGGCTGTTTGAAAAATATCTCACAAACAAGTTGGTTTTAACATGGTTCTGTGGTAACTTCGCCAGCTCTGGAAAACAACAAGCATCCCTCCCTACTGTGCAGCCATGCTGTTGTTTGTTTACCGGTTGTTAAATGTACATGCTGCCTTGTTAACTGTGGTTAGGGGTCATCACAAAGGGAATGTGTTTCTCTGGCTCTGGGCTGAGGGGGCTTCCGATGTTCCTGCCAGAGAGCCAGCCAGGTGTCAGTCCGGAAAACTACTTAGCAGTAATGGCCCACCCATTAGGCATTGTGGGTTTATATATATGTTCACACACTACCGTTCAAAGGTTTGTGGTCAATGAGAAATCTCCTTGTTTTTGAAAGAAAAGCAATTTTCATGTCTTAGAATACAACCTGTAGACATTGTTAATGTTGTAAATGACTATTGTAGCTGGAATTGGCTGAATTTCAATGGAATATCTACATAGGCGCACATATCAGTCTTGTGTTCCAATGTCACATTACGTTTGCTAAGCCGTGGTTATCATATTAAATAGCTAATTGATCATTACAAAAAACCTTTTTTATGATTACATTAGCACAGCTGAAGACTGATTAAATAAACTAAAAAACGGCCCTTCTTTATAGTGTATAGTTCCCACAAGACACCATTCTCCACATGAAGGGTGAAGAGGGGACTCCGGGACGCTGGACTTCTAGGTACATCTGCCAAGAAAAATCCATATCTCAGACAAGTCAATAAAAAAGATGAGAATATGGGCAAAAGAACACAAGGCTGGTTTCAAGCTCACTTGTGAACACAGCCACAAAGTACTTGTCTTGAATCTGCTGATGTGCTTGCACAAGTACTAGTTGTTTGAAGCCGAACGCTCCGGCTAACACAGTGCTTTAAGTGGTCGTCACATATGGTTATAGGTCCAATGAGTTCTGCAATATCCAACATTTTACGCTTGAATACATTTTTATTACATAAATCGCAGCGTGGAAATTGCTAGGCCCTACCATGGCTTCGCCGACATTCGCTCTTGTCGCTGGGGCGCAGATTTTTGGCCTACTGACATGTAGATTTTACTACTTATGGGAGTAATTCGGCTATCATAGATAACGGAATAGTCAATGACTTGGCAGGACTACCCAAGTTACTGCTACTTTTGTAAAGCACTGCTGATGTAAAAATGGCTTTATAAACGTATCGATGGATTCTAGTAGATGCCTCTCTAAATATAAAATGATCTCAGTCAATCAGGAGCCACCCCTGCTTCTTTGCCCGGAAAGATGTCAGAAAATGTATCCAGCAGGTCAGGTGTGGGGGTTTAGAGGATCATAGCACATTTGTATTGGAGGCAATGGAAAGACAAAGTGAGTTTGATCTTAAATGACTAAGACTTGGTTTCCGCATTTCACTACAAAGATCGTCCAATTCCTTCGCTAAACCTTAGTGTGGCAGCAACATGTTATTTTATCTGTCCACTGTGCTCTCATATAGGACAGGGCGGCTACTGGTTGAGCGTGGTGCTGACAAAACCTTGGTTGTGGATTTGGCTTCCAGGGGAGAAGTAGAAAAATGCATGCACTGACTACTGTCAAGTCCCTTTAGATTAGAGGTTTTGCTAAATGGATAAAATAAAAAAGTATGTTTTCCCCTCATAATCACATGAGCAAAATATTTTTTTGCTGCATGCCTCAACACCATTAGATAATTGGCATAATTAGCTCACTCAATGAATGGTCACGCTCCCTGGAGGTTACAAATGCTCTCAGTGGGGATGTCATGGACCACTGCATCAACATGGTGATAATGTAGTAATGACACTCCTTTTTATCCTTTTCTGTAAATGATGTTCATTGCTTGCATGGGAAAAGCTTCAGTCTCAGGTGTTTTTGCGGTATGTTTTGATTGAATGTGACTGACAGAAATGTGTGGAACTATTTGACTGGTTACAGCTTGAGCTGTAAACGTCTTGTAAACATAACACAATTTTTCTAATTTGACAGTACATTTATATACAGTTGTTTTTCCAATTTGACAGTGCATTTATATACAGTTGTTGAAAGTTAGACAAATTGAAGTTCTCTCAGTCTTGGCAGTATTTTCCCCCAATGTTGAAATGTAGCACCCTGCTTAGCTTCAGAGTGGCTCTATTTAGCCAAGGAATGCCAGCAATGGTTTTGTTTGGAGTGACGAGACTATTTAGTGTGGTATTTTATTTTATAAAAGCCCTCCACTGACTATTCCTTAAGGAAAGACTCCACACGTGAAAAAGACAGAGAATGTGTTGGCCTAGGCAATAATTAGAAGTCACACCATGACAGGATATTTTTCTTTGAGGGAGTGTCATCATAAAAACACCTCCTCTTCCACCCTCCGTACCAGACAATGTCAACTTTGGTGCTCCCGCATCCTTGAATAGCAGGGATGTTCACAATATTTTCATGTGGCAAAAATAAAGTGGATTAAACCTTTAACATTTTAGCCATGTTTTTAAGTTTTATTTTTCTCAGTCTCAGTTAAAACAACCCCGAACCCTTTGTAGAGGACTCAGTGGTGGAGCGCAGTTGGTTGTGTGGATACGGATCAGAGCTCAGCCCGCTTTCTGTGTGCTGTATTCTGGGGTTGCCAGGGCACTGATGACGCCCGGTTGTGTTGGATTTAATAGGGGTGGTGGGTGGCAACAGGCCTGCGGTTTAAGGGTGGGGCCTGGCTGTGCCATCATCATTCATCACTTTAGGGAAACAGCTGCGGTGCTGTTGCTTCACTGAAACAGCCTTGACTGGCTTTATAGAAACGGCTGTTGACATGTACTTTCAAACATCCAGCAAGGTATCCTTGTCCACGAGCTTGACAGCACGTCAATGTGTTTTTTATCAATGTCATTACCAGCATAACGGGGTTAGCCCTGGCGTCCAAAAGCACTTGAGTAGTATGACAAAGTTTTGTGTACTTTAGCCACGGTTTAAATCTTCTACATTCTTCTGTTTATAGCCAGGAAACAACCACAACATTTGGAAGTGTTGTGTTCTCAGTAGAACACACAGAGCATGTGGTCCAACACTTGGTTCCTGTCCAAGGGTTCATCATAGCTTAGTAACTGCGTCCTGGGTGTTTCTCCCTGGGCATCTGTTTTTGTAAATGTCTTCCCAAAACATAGGCAGTTAAATGACTTCTTGAGCATCGCCGTTCCACTTTGTTCTAGGGTCTCTGCCTATCTTGAAGGGCTGGCATGATGACCACAATCCCGTCTGCTACGCTCGTTTTAATGCCAATGAAAAAAGTCTAAAATAGCAACTTTAAATATACAGCAGGGCAGATAGAATAGCAATGCCCAGCCCATGATGTTAAACCACTAGTTGCTAGCTTGGGAAAATGTTAAGCTCTGCACTTTTTACGTTTTGTTTAGCCTGTCCAGTCCTCTGTCTGGTTCTCTTTGTGATAGCCAACCATGTTGATGTCCAAGATGGGTTTTAGGTGTAAATATAGACACCCCTCTAAAATTCTTCCAGATTATGGCGTTAAACCATATCTGGAAAAGTTTCTATTTTAGTCTTATTTTTATTTTTATTTTAGTCTATATTGTTCAGATACTTTAAAGTTTTATTTCATTGGGAAATGTTTGCTAAGAGAGCAATGGGCTGGATATGAACACATGAAAACATGTTTAGTCACATTCAGTAACTCTTTTCTGTTCAAATGCATTAAAAGGGATTGAGAGAATATTTCGGTACACTTCTTCCCCTTAATGAAGCAAGTGCACCATAGCTATTCCAATTATTTGGTCATCGATAGAGCAGTGGATTCATAGCCTATATACTTTATATGTATTTTTTTTTAAATGTCTGTTTGCATTTTCTGGAGAGGTAAGCATTTCACTCTTCGCTACAGCTCCAACTTAATTTAGATTTGTTTTGGAGCTCACTGGGCTGTGTTTGTTAAATTAAGCTCAATACACGGCAGTTGAATGAGTCTTTGAAGGCATTGGGGGTTATATTATAGCACAATCTCCATCATATTTAAACCATTATTTTCATTTTCCATAACATTCTTAACAGCAAATAAAAAGCATGAAATGTGCCTGTGGTTGTGTGCGGTTTACATGTGTGTGCGTGCGGTTGTGTGCGTGCGGTTGTGTGCATGCAGTTGTGTGGTTGTGTGCTTGCTGTTGTGTTGTGCGGTTGTGTGCGTGTGGTTGCTTGCGTGCAGTTATGTGTGTGGAGTTGTGTGCTTGCGGTTGTGTCTTGCAGATGTGTGCATACGGTTCCTTGCGTGCGGTTGCGTGCTTGCATTTGCGTGCATGCAGTTGTGTGCGGTTATGTGCATGCAGTTGTGTGGTTGTGTGCTTGCTGTTGTGTTGTGCGGTTGTGTGTGTGTAGTTGCTTGCGTGCAGTTATGTGTGTGGGGTTGTGTGCTTGCGGTTGTGGCTTACAGATGTGTGCGTACGGTTGCTTGCGTGTGGTTGCACGCTTGCATTTGCGTGCATGCAGTTGTGTGCGGTTATGTGCATGCAGTTGTGTGGTTGTGTGCTTGCAGATGTGTGCGTACGGTTGCTTGCTTGCGGTTGCGCGCTTGCATTTGCATGCATGCAGTTGTGTGCGGTTGCGTGCTTGCGGATGCGTGCTTAGTTGTGTGCTAGCGGATGCGTGCGTATTGGTAAGGCATGAATGAATAGGAGCGTGTTTGTGTGGAATCCAAGCCGCTCACTAATAAGGCAGAACTTTCCACTGAGATTAAGGAAACATTGTTAAATGGCATTATGCAACGTTTCCATGAACTCTGGAATGTTAGGAAATTGAGGAAAATGAACAGCTCTTGACAGTTTGCCATTCTCTCTTTTCCTCGTCTGAAGGTACCAAACTGACTCTTTCAAACCGCCACCAGTTAACCTTGCAAATATTACACATTTTTGTAAAAGAGGCACGTATTGCTTATTAGACATTTTTAAAATGCACATAAAAAAAGCATTTTATATCCTCAATTTTCTTTTGAGTTTCTTTTGGAAAGAAGTGATTGTGTTGAATCAACTCACATTTTAACCAGGAAGAGAGTGAAGCTTGCATTGAGACGTTGGTAGCAAGATCATTATACCCTGTTCTTAATTCAAATTCTAACCATAACCCTTACCTAACTCCAACCTTTGCCCCTTATCTAACACTTTTAACATATTTATTTTCCTTCAGGGCACATGTTTTCTGAAGACATGTTCTTTGGAACTGCGATATGATACAGTAGTATATTTTTTTGTAGAAAATGTGTTATAGTCTTTTCATCCTCTGTAACAGGCACTAGCCAAGAGGGATTGCTGGATGAGGTTCTGGTTGGATTTAGCAGCAGACTAGTTCCTTGGCCACTGGCAATGCCCCGGTGTTTAGTCTGAAAGCCGTTCTCTCCATGCGCTGTGTGTTTCTGGCCCAGTGCTTGATGTTATACAGCCGTGGCCAAAGGTTTTAAGAATGACACAAGTATTGGTTTAAACAAAGTTTGCTGCTGCAGTGTTTTTAGATCTGTTTGTCAGATGTTACTATGTTATACTGAAGTATAATTACATGCATTTCATAAGTGTCAGAGGCTATTATTGTCAATTACATTCAATATTTGCAGTGTTGACCCTTCTTTCTCAAGACCTCTGCGATTCTCACTGGCATGCTATCAGTTAACTTCTGGGCCACATCCTGACTGATGACAGCCCATTCTTGCATATTCAATGCTTGGAGTTTGTCAGAATTTGTGGGTTTTTGTTTGTCCACCCGACTAAATGGGATTAAGGTCTGGGGAGTTTCCTGGCCATGGACCCAAAATGGCGATGTTTCGTTCCCCGAGCTTTTGCCTTATGGCAAGGTGCTTCATCATGCTGGAAAAGGCATTATTCGTCACCAAACTGTTCTTGGATTGTTGGGAGAAGTTGCTCTCAGAGGATGTTTTGGAGCCATTCTTTATTCATAGCTGTGTTCTTAGGCTAAACTGTGTGTGAGCCCATTCCCTTGGCTGAGAAGCAACCCCACACATGAATGGTCTCAGGATGCTTTACTCTTGTATGACAAAGGACTAATAGTAACGCTCACCTTTTCTTCTCTGGACAAGCGTTTTTCCGGATGCCCCAAACAATCTGAAAGGGGATTCATCAGAGAAAATGACTTTACCCCAGTCCTCAGCAGTCCAATCCCTGTACTTTTTGCAGAATACAACTCTGTCCCTAATGTTTTTCCTTGAGAGATGTGGCTTCTTTGCTCCCCTTCTTGACACCAGGACATCCTATAAAAGTATTTGCCTCACTGTGCGTGCAGATGCACTCACACCTGCCTGCTGCCATTCCTGAGCAAGCTCTGCACTGGTGGTGCCCCGATCCCGCAGCTGAATACTTTTTAGGAGACTGTCCTGGCAATTGCTTGACTTTCTTGGGCCCCCTCAAGCCTTCTTCACAACAGTTGAACCTCTCTTTTAAGTTCTTGAGGATCTGACATTTTTTTTATTTAGGTGCAATCGTACTAGCAGCAATATCCTTGCCCGTGAAGCTCTTTTTGTGCAAAGCAATGATGACTGCACGTGTTTCCTCGCAGGTAACCATGGGTAACAGAAAAACGTTTGGCCACGGCTGTGGAGATGATCGCTTGTTCACTTTTTTTTCTCACTTTTTTTCTCACTTTGTCTCTCACTTGATCTTTCTGGAATGTTTCTGTTGGGTTGTTGGGCTGTTGGCTGCTAGCCTACATAATATAACCCTAGGTTCTCACTTGTTGGGCTGTTGGCTGCTAGTATACATAATATAGCCCTAGGTTCTCACTCGTTGGGCTGTTGGCTGCTAGCATACATAATAAAGCCCTAGGTTCTCACTTGTTGAGCTGTTGGCTGCTAGCGTGCATAATATAGCCCTAGGTTCTCTCTTGTCTTTTGTCAAGGTTTACCATTACATCATTTTTGAAAACATAATTTTTCATGACTGCAATTGTAAACACTTCTGTATCTTGAGCCATGCTTTCTCAATCAGGTCCATGTGTCACATACACACCACACACACACATTACTCAGCTTTATGCGTTTATCTTACAGCAGAGAGAAACACAAACATTTTGCTGAGTAGCTTGGTCGGACTGAACTATGCTAAATCCAGCTCTCTTAATCTAATGTGTGGTTTACGTACCTCGTTGAGTCACTTGGCTCACGTAGGCCAGGCAAAGTCAGACCACAGGCGGAACTAAATGATTGGGAATGATAGAGAAACATTTAACAAACCAGTAGCACAGCTCAACCACAGCCGTATGTAACTGTCTTTTAGCCTGTACATCATATAACAAGCTACAGTTTTTCTGTTCATAGAGCATCAAGGGGGAACCAGAGGGTTTTCCTTCATGCTTTTACAGAAGATAAAGATTGCTTTTGAGAACATTTTTGTGGGCCCAATGGTTGCTCACATGCCGAACGTGGCCACACATTAACTGCTTCTTCCCTGCTGATCCCTCTGCTGTCTTTGACACGACCCCTAGCATCTTACTTTCCACTTTCTCTCATTTGGACATCTAAGGCTCTGCTTTCTCTTGGCAGACCACTCTTACCAGGTGACGTATAGAGGATCACTGCCTGCTGCACATCCTCTTACTGCTGATGTCCTCCAAGGCTTGGTTCTTGTCCCTCTCCTCTATACACCAAGTCTCTTGGTTCTTGGCCCTCTCCTCTATACACAAGTCTCTTGGTTCTTGGCCCTCTCCTCTATACACCAAGTATCTTGGTTCTTGGCCCTCTCCTCTATACACACGTTTCTTGGTTCTTGGCCCTCTCCTCTATACACAAGTCTCTTGGTTCTTAACCCTCTCCTCTATACACCAAGTATCTTGGTTCTTGGCCCTCTCCTCTATACACAAGTCTCCTGGTTCTTGGCCCTCTCCTCTATACACCAAGTCTCTTGGTTCTTGTCCTTCTTCTCTACACACCAAGTCTCTTGGTTCTTGGCCCTCTCCTCTATACACACGTTTCTTGGTTCTTGGCCCTCTCTTCTATTTACAAGTCTCTTGGTTCTTGACCCTCTCCTCTATACACAAGTCTCTTGGTTCTTGGCCCTCTCCTCTATACACACGTCTCTTGGTTCTTGGCCCTCTCCTCTATACACAAGTCTCCTGGTTCTTGGCCCTCTCCTCTATACACCAAGTCTCCTGGTTCTTGACCCTCTCCTCTATACACAAGTCTCTTGGTTCTTGGCCCTCTCCTCTATACACACGTCTCCTGGTTCTTGGCCCTCTCCTCTATACACAAGTCTCCTAGTTCTTGGCCCTCTCCTTTATACACCACATCT
>JACXGK010001121.1:10789-24649 GCA_016801125.1 Novumbra hubbsi | reverse complement strand
TCTCCTGGTTCTTGGCCCTCTCCTCTATACACCAAGTCTCCTAGTTCTTGGCCCTCTCCTTTATACACCACATCTATTGGTTCTTGGCCCTCTCCTCTATACACCAAGTCTCCTAGTCCTTGGCAAGTCTCCTTTATACACCACATCTATAAATCCAAAGTGTGCATCTGCTTGGCACCTTGACTTTTCTCTTCTTAAAAGTAGTCAGATTTAGGTACCCTGTTCAGTAACACAAGTAGTACTTTGGCCTGCTGTTGCAAACAACTTATCTAACTGCCCGGCTATAGCATACCAAATCCAAATAAAATATGACTAGGCTGAGGTGGAAAATGATGTAATCAACGCTGCAGAAATACAATGTTTATGCACATTCATTGTAAATGGACAGTACCTTCTTGTTCTGGAAGGGGGCATGGGGTGGACGTGGGGGGATTCTGGGCCATTTCTTATGGAATGTGGTCCTTTCCTGCGGAAAGCAAACTTCACATGTTAAACTGCCATCTCAGTCGAAAAATGTGCTCACAGCAGGTACACACGTGTGCACACCTATGCTTACAGACAAGCACACACACTTGCATTTGCACACCGTTGCAACACACAACACACACACAGCCTACACTGTAAATTCCCTAAGTCGACTGACAGGCTGCCACGCACCCCCTTTAACACCTGGGTCTGAAAACGTTCTGCTTTGCTGTTCCATCCGCTGGTCTCCAATGTCAGAGGGGAAACATAATAATGCCTTGTTATGACTTTCCTTCTCTAAGAATCTCTCAGAAACAGCTTCAACTGTATCTGGTCATTCCTAGTTACAGTACAACAAACAAACGTTAAGCTGCTAAGTATTTTCTGCTCAGTCCAGTACCATTGTAAATAAATCCCAACTTTAACCTTGCTCCACAATATGGAACATACAGGCCCTTGTTTCATACCAAATAAAGCCACGTTACTCCAGATGTTTTCACCAGGACATCTTGAGTGCTGCTGAACTCTCATCCAAAGTTAACACTGCTTCCTCCAAAAACGCACTAACTTCCTTGCTTCTAAGAAGCTGATTGCGGTGTGTTTGTAGAACAGAGGGTCATGTCCTTAAACTCATCCAATTGGTCAGCAGGGACCAAGGGTGTGTCTGGCTCTACCTCAATCTAATTTACTTTTCAATCCAATGTATTTCATGAGGCCCCTTTTTACATAAGCATTTGTATCGAATTACTAAATCAGTTACCCAGTCTAAAACCCCAAAGAGCAAGCAGCAACATTAAACTGATGCACAGTGGCTAGGACAAATTGTGGGGGTTGTAGAGTCAGAACCTATGATGAAACCTAGAGAGGTGACAGACACTGAGGGGTTGTGCCTGTTGAAGTACGAGTAATAAGAGTACATTACCTTTTTGGGTCCTATCAGTATTCAAGTCGGTAAATACAGGTGAGCTGTGGCCCGAGTCACAACTAGATGGACAAGGACTGGAGTGCAGGAAGTGTCAAGTCACATCTAGATCTTTAGTGGGAGTTTGATAGGATGGGGGGGTGTTTATAATACCTGACAAGTGAGAAAATGTATCTGTCTCAGCTATGGACCTCTCCCTACAACCCACCTCCTACAGTTGGAACTATTGGCTTGTATTGGCTCCTAACCACTGCTCTGAGATCAGATGATATTACTTCTTGTCACATCCATAGCCACAAGTACAGTATGAAGACTTTTCTCCTCCTGTATCAGTGTTTGACAGTGTTTGACCAAATATGCCAAAGTATTTGGAATGTGTATACCTGTTTAAAGTCTACCCTATTCTGTTACAACCATGAAAACTGAAGTTGAATGTACATGAAGTTGGTTTTGAGTTGAATCTGTCCATACTGCTCACGCAGGCTGTGTGAGAACTGTCACTGAGGTTTAACACTGAATGTTAAGAAGAGGTTAAAGATCATCCACGATGATTTGGTGTATGTGTTCACTTTGAACAAGAAGCCATTATCTTGTCTGGCTAAATCTGATCTGTATGAAATGAACACACACTTGCTCACACACATTGTCACACGCACACACACACAAACACACAAACACTCCCAAACAGCATTGCTACAACCCTTGAAAAGCCATCAAGATTTGTTTGGCTGAGTTTACTGACCCTGATCCAGATTATGTAGCATTTCCACCTGTCTCGTCCAGATGGGCCTGGCCCAGAAACACAGTCCACATTAGTACTCTATGGACCAGCATGCCTGCATGGGCTAGAGCAGGGACTAGCATTGGCTCTGGTGCCAGCTGGATCTCTCTTGCCTGTACATTCATTTACCCTTCTGCAGCAAATTATGTGAAAAAACTTCTGTTCTTGACAAACAATTTGATTGTATTTACTATTCATTTCCAGTTATTAACCATTTACAACACCTATAAAAACATAATAATATTGCCATTTTGCAATATTTGCACATTTAATTATAGTTCATCTCAAAATACAAGAGCTTGTTTTTTGGGGTGCATTTTTACTTACATTCAATGATGTGCTGACCAAATGTACATACCAGACATATTCATAAATGTCCTGACATATTCACCAATGCCGGATTATAGCAACCCACTTACCAACTATCTGTAAATGTCCATGCATGGTAAACACTGGTGAAAAATGGAAACCGTGATGTCAAAACTGTGAATGACGGGACCTGTGCTACCAAATGCTATAATATCTCCTAACAATATCCCACTTGTCTTGATATCACTAGTCAAATCCACCCAAGTCCATGCAAGTGACGTTCATAGTTTGTGTAAAACACAACCTTCCTGTCAGTGAGAATAAAATCTATAAGTCAATAATCGAACTGAACATTTATGGGAACAATTTGAAGGCATTTCTTCTTAAAGAATGGTGCCGTATCCCCCTACACACAGTTGGGGCTTGTATGACAGAATTCTAAGAAGTAATGGAGACGTAAAGGCAAAGGGTGGCCCTACTCCTTATTAGGTTTTCGATATGAATATATTGTTAAGTGTTTCCGTTATTTTGTCATTTCAATTGATGTATCTACACTGTTATTTTAGAATATCTCTTCAAACACACACACACACAAACATACTGTACACTGGATGACTTGGCTGTAACTGCTACATTCAATCTTGGTCATCTGGTATGTGTCTGTGTTTGTGAGGGAGTACATTTTTAGGGTTGTACAATGTACAAAGGGGAGAACAAGTATTTGATACACTGCCGTTTTTTGCAGGTTTTCCTACTACAAAGCATGTAGAGGTCAGGCCATGTTGTGATAACTGAGTGTGTGTCTGCTTATAGACTATTCTCTGAGTTCTAGATTAGTGTGTGTCTGCTTATAGACTATCATCTGTGGGTTCTAGATTAGTGTGTGTCGGTTTATAGACTATCCTCTGTGGGTTCTAGATTAGTGTGTGTCTGCTTATAGACTATCCTCTGTGGGTTCTAGATCAGTGTGTGTCTGTTTACAGATTTTCATCTGTGGGTTCTAGATTAGTGTGTGTCTGTTTATAGATTTTCATCTGTGGATTCTGGATTAGTGTGTGTCTGCTTATAGACTATCCAATGTGGGTTCTAGATCAGTGTGTGTCTGTTTATAGAGTTTCATCTGTGGGTTCTAGATTAGTGTGTGTATGCTAACAGACGATCCTCTGTGGGGTCTAGATTGGTTGGTTGAAAACCACATATTTTACATTTGAGAAATGGGGCAGAAATAGTGTCTTATATTTGATACATTTTAAAATGGCAGAAAACCAGAAAAGTCAGAATACCATCCCCCTCTTCACAAGTTAGGATATTCCAGGGCTGCCTAACCTTGTATCATTTGATAGGGTAGAGCAGTTGTCTTCTCCAAACCTAGTTGTGACTCACCTGATTTAGCTTTTCAGACGGCTAATTATTAGACTCTGGTGTACTAAATTGAGTTCTGAATAGGCTGCTTCGATGTGCCACCAGGAAGCGGGTATAATTACAGGGCTGTGCCCTAAGACTTTGAGGAGAAACCCGATTGGAAATAGCCATTTGGGGAATTTAATGTATCATGTGATTTTGTTTGACATTGAAACGTTCCACTCAACTGTTGTTTTTAATGATCAGAGTTGATTGGTGAAAATAACACACATTTACTTTCAATTCATTAATTTGAGTCAATAAGCACCTAAACATGCAGGACCTAGCTTTAACCACAACTACAGTAGCTATTATCTGGCTAACCTGAAGTTGGAAAATGTCGGGGAGACGGACAGTAAAGGTAATTACTTCTACACTCATTAAGGCTTAAAACATTTCTTATCAACAAAGGCGTGTGTACAATCTCTATACATG
The DNA here is from genome assembly GCA_016801125.1 of Novumbra hubbsi. Lineage (NCBI taxonomy): Eukaryota > Metazoa > Chordata > Actinopteri > Esociformes > Umbridae > Novumbra > Novumbra hubbsi. Next base: position 20,336 of record JACXGK010001121.1, on the reverse strand, counting down.
TACTTACAATCTGGGGGGGAGGCGGGTTACATTTGTTTTCAATAACATTTCAAAAATATATATTTTTGTCAGCTGGTGCGACAAAGAAAACAAGAGTCATCCACCGTTTCTAAAATTCTTTGCCGGTTAATCTGTAAAAAGTTGTATTGAATTGCAAGCAGTATCAGCACCAGTATTTCATGAATATTCACTCTAGGTACCCATTTACATGTGTGAGGGAGAGCCTATGTGCCCAGTTCTACAGATTGGCTGCAGGTCAGCCAGGTCATTTGTGCAGCTGTCTCGTGGCTCGCAGAGAGAGACGCTCTCAGAGCCTTTTGGTATGAGACCCTATGCTTCAATACGGCCCCTGTTTGACGGCAGATATCCCAAGGAACAGCGCTTGGCTCGGGTGTGACGGGTTACAGGCTTTCGTTAGGAATCGTTTCAGATACTGGAGCACAGTCTTCACCACCCGCTGGTCAGGATGCCCGTGCCCAGGGTGGCGTGCCTGGTAGTCATTGTGCAGAGGGCCCAGGGTGGCGTATTCAGAGGACTTGGTAGTCATCGTGCAGAGGGCCCAGGGTCACGTGCCTGGTAGTCATCGTGCAGACGGCCTAGGGTGGCGTAGCCAGAGGGCCTGGTAGTCATTGTGCAGATTGCCTAGGGTGGCGTAGTCAGAGGGCCTGGTAGTCATTGTGCAGAGGGCCCAGGGTGGCGTAGTCAGAGGGCCTGGTAGTCATCGTGCAGAGGGCCCAGGGTGGCGTAGTCAGAGGGCCTGGTAGTCATCGTGCAGAGGGCCTAGGGTGGCGTAGTCAGAGGGCCTGGTAGTCATTGTGCAGAGGGCCCAGGGTGGCGTAGTCAGAGGGCCTGGTAGACATTGTGCAGAGGGCCCAGGGTGGCATATTCAGAGGGCCTGGTAGACATTGTGCAGAGGGCCCAGGGTGGCATAGTAAGAGGGCCTGGTAGTCATCATGATAACGTTCTTATGCATTCAATAAATAAGGGAGACGACACATTGCTTACATGTTGTCAACACCAAGCGAACCGTGTCTGTTCTGCCCCAGGGTTTATTTGTTTAATGGGATCCCAATATGCTCTTGTGGAAGCAGCAGCTACTTTTCCTAAGGATCCATACATACGTTTTGTTAGGAGAGGAACATATACAGTAGTTCATTGTTGTCCTATGCGTTTCCACACACTAAATGGGCAGATATAGTGTAATCCTTTTAGTTGATTAAAGATAGCTAAATATTTATTCATACACACCTCAGTACATTACACTGAGAGTTGACTATTGAAACTGGTCTAGGTCTGTCTAAAATGTAATGTGATTATTAAGTTTATGTAAATAGTCTTGCTATTCCTGATTTTTTTGTTTCAAGTTTCAAGCTCTATGATGTTACCATGTGCTCAAACAAAAAAGGAATACAAATGGCAATATGATGTACATTGTACAATTTATTTCCTGACAAATGGTTAGTAATAAAACAACATTATACCATGGATTGAACTTTAACTACACAACGCTGTTGTGATGTTCTGAAGCTTCAGGGTCACAAACTTTGTCATATGGAGATGTTATCTGACCGTTGTGACCAGGTCAGAGGTCATTGGTGGGAAAATCCCATCTTGTTAGTCTTTAAAAATCTTTTTTCATTCTCCCTGTGACAGGGCCAGGTCTCTTTCTCATTATAATTGATTCTACCTCCACACATTTTAGGGTTTCACCATTTTGAAATAAATGGAAATAATATTAAGTTTACCAAATATTGCAGTTAAATCATAGAAATGAATCCCTACATAATGTGCTTACTGACTAAAAACAAGTTAAAAGTGCTTTTGAAACGATAACACTTTTTACAAACTTTAAAGTATGGCCTGTGTCTAAAACATTGTTGCCTTGTGTACTCATTTACTGCAATGGTGTTTGAACAGTAGCCAGTAAGTAGGCAAAGATTCTTAACACTGGAGTGAAATTTTCTCCCATTTCAAGTATGTTTGCAGATACAGACCTTGAAGCGGAAACTATTCATTTCCATTCTGTTATGTATGTGGGACAATTCCCCTGGCAAATGGCTAGTTTGAAACTATTTATTTTTTTGCTAGTAGTTGCAGTTTGAACTCAAAGCAAAGCTGACACACCATCAAGCATTTAAACAAACGTAGCCAAGAAACTTCAGCACTTCCTGGTTGCACAGTCTGCACCTTCAATTCATGGATTAGTCCAGGTACTAAAGGTAAAGTGCAAAAAAACTTAGAAAAGACAGATTTCTTTCACTCCCTTACCACAAATATAACTCTTGACATACACCCAACATCTTAGCCAGAAACAAACTTTTGTCGCCTTGTGGATCAGCACCATCTTACTATCGTTGTGTGGATTGTGGAACCCACAAGGATAATAGATCAAGTAGCAATATATACACAGAGAAAACATACATAAACAAATCACAAAGGTCAGTAAATCTATGATTCTACTACCCACTCACTCTATGGGAAACTAAATGAACTAGGTTAATCAGGGTGTGTGTAGTTGCCTGTCTATAAATATGTGTGAAACATCCTAGTTGGCCAGCTAAATTAGGGCATATGGAAGCTTGTGTGGGTTCCTCTTCCTGAACATTCCCTGCATAGCATTTCCACCTGCTATGTTTTTCACGCTGAAGTTTTCAGGTTGTGTGTGAGAGATGATTGCGGAATCCGGTTGACATGACATGCCTTGTTGATTGCATAATTTTCTTTACCAAGAAACTCTTTCTAAGAGACCCAAGGAGAGCTCTGTCTATAATCCAATAACCGTGGCAAGGACATCATCCCAGCTCCTAAATGTGACAGGCAATAGTCTGGTCTGGGTGTTTTGAGGAAAACCTCTGATCAACTATAACTAGGTCATTCTTTGATATGTCTGCTGGCTGGCCAGTGATGCTTTGATTGAGAATCTATTCTTCTGACCACAAAGTGTAGCCTGTCGTCCTACCAGCTGGCAACATTGAATTGTCAGGATATGCTGCTCGTTGTCCATCTTACCGCTGTATTATTATCACATTCCATGGTGGTCTCAGGGAAAAATTCACATATTATGCAAGGAAAAAGAAGCCTCTCATTGAATTCTAAATTGTAACCGTATGTGTTATGGTCTAGCCCTAACAGCTGGTATAGACTCTGACATTACATACGTAACATAACGTAACATTGAAGACTTAACTGTGGCACATGATTTACAAAATAATTCAAATATGCTCTATGTGACCTGGCTGCACATTCAAACAGGTGCTTTTAGCCACCTCGCAATGAAACCAATAGTTTAAAGTTGAACACTTTAAACGTACAGCAGTATTTAGACCAGTGCGCATGAGTCTACTAGTTGCATCAAAGTAGTGCTGGCATGGGAGACACCACAGCTTCTGAAATAATTGAATGTATATATTTTCGCTAGAAATCTCTAAAGTATGTATATTTTATGACTGGCCAGACCAGAATCCTATTGAGAATCTCTGGGACGTTATGTATCGGTGCATCCGAGGTCGCCAAGTAGCGCAACAGACCGTCCTGGAGCTCACTGATGCCCTGATCCAGGTCTGGGAGGAGATCCCCTGTAGGTAATGTAATGGTCTTTGTTCAATACGTCAGTATCTTGACCTTAAATTACACATTTCATTGAGAATATTTTTTCTTATATGAACTTTCCGCTATATAGAAATAGCAACAAAGTGTAACAATGTTATTTATATATATTAGTGTGTTAAGATAAATTGAACTTTATGAACGTATTTAAGAACTGTCTGAAATATTGACTGTTTGGGATGAACCTGTGATTGTCACCTTTCAATAACATCCTGTCTTAAATGCAATCAATAAATACTTGGAGGAAGATATAAGGTGAAAATTATGGTTCAAAACGTTTCTAGTGGCACAATTTTTCTGTTGTTGTACTTTGTGAAATGGAACTGTGTTCTCTAATTTGAAACAGCCACAAAAATAAACTGGACTTTAAAACATTGTGAAATGGAACTGTGTTCTCTAATTTGAAACAGCCACAATAATAAACTGTACTTTAAAACATTGTGAAATGGAATTGTGTTCTCTAATTTGAAACAGCCACAATAAACAACTGTACTTTTAAACATTGTGAAATGGAACCGTGTGCTCTTACTTTGAAAACAGCCACAATAATCAACTGTACTTTTAAACATTGTGAAATGGAACTGTGTGCTCTTAATTTAAAACAGCCACATTAATCAACTGGACTTTAAAACATTGTGAAATGGAACTGTGTTCTCTTAATTTAAAACAGCCACAATAATCAACTGGACTTTAAAACATTGTGAAATGGAACTGTGTGCTCTTACTTTGAAAACAGCCACAATAATCAACTATACTTTTAAACATTGTGAAATGGAACTGTGTTCTCTTAATTTAAAACAGCCACAATAATCAACTGGACTTTAAAACATTGTGAAATGGAACTCTGTGCTCTTACTTTGAAAACAGCCACAATAATCAACAGTTTCACATAGTGGGCTTCCCAAATTTCAGGACTAATTTTACTTTTGCTCTCAACAACAATAACAAAACATTATTGTCCTTCTGTTAATCCAGTATGCTATCTGCTATTGTGACCAGTAAATATAGTGGAGAGATGTGCAATAGAGAAGTAGATGATTATGGGTACTTTCTGTAAGGCTGTCTAATTTAAATACAATAGTGGCCAGAAGTACTTCCTCAAATAGCTCAGTCCCTAAGAAATACATAAAAAAACAATGTATTTTGGTCACACAATTCTTTCACTGTGTTGCCAAATATAGTGTTAATATTACATAATCTCTGTTAATATTGCTACTTGATTCACAACTTAATATATTATTTGAAATCAGAAAATATTCTTAAATGGCATAGCCAAAATTAACACCTTAGACAAAGTAGCTGCAATCAACTACTTTCAAGAGCTATGAATGAGCCTGCAGCACTTCTTAATTGGCAGTTTGGCCCATTTTTATTATCAGGCACAGTGCCAGGATTTTGAATCTATCTGGTAATTAATGTTAAATAATATCTGTTTGTTTCTATATTTCTTAAATACTTAAATACTTGCCGGGCATAACCGTTTGTGACTTGGTTATGGCACCATCTAGCCCCGCTGTTGCCCGTGCCTGCTTATTATGCTAACTTCTCCAGTTGTCCAAGATTTGAAGAACAGCAGACATCTTCCACAGGTCTTCGATAGGGTTTAGATCTTGAATATTTGCCTGCCACATAACAGTTCTTAAGGCATTCCTGGGTGCTTTTCTAACATCGTGCTCCTGATTTCACAATGCCAGGCACACATTCAAGCACACATTGGCAGAGTCAGCAAAGCACCACTAACACATCACTGAACCTCCCCCATGTTTGACCAAAATACTTTTGAATTTCAACTGCATTTTACAACTTTAGCTGTAAATGCAAACTCAAGCTGAGGTGGACTTGTAAGGAGAGTGGGAAAGAAATGCAGATGTTAACATAAATTTATTAATATAGAGTTCATGAAACAGTGCATCAAACAAAATGTCATTGGTCAGACTGTGACCATAGGATGATGATGAATGCTGCTTTTTTATTGTCTTGGTCCATTAGCTTGGTCTCTTTCTATTGGCCGCAACCAAAGAACAGAAATAATGACCAGAAGTGTTTCTTCCTTTAATCATGAATTGAACAAAACTGTTGTTCATGGCATTCAGTAATTTAGTGATTTAGTGGAGGCCGTATGCAGGTACACTGAATACCCTCTTTTCAAATCAGGGAGCATTACATAAAGTTCACCCCCATGGATGCCTATCAAAGGATTCCAGCTAATCTAATCGCTGTTTTAAATAATAAGGCTGATGGGAAATATGATAATGTGTAGCTTACAATGTCGATTTACTAAAATGTTAAACACAGCTTTATGCACGGTTATAAGGATATGCACCAATGTCCCAAAATGTAATAGGCCGTTTTATGAGAAAGGTTGTTAAAGCAGAAGATGGAAGTGTGAGGAAGCGAGGAGAACAGAAGATGTACAACATTCATGATCTGCTAATATGACTACAATTATGCTTTTAGACGCATGACCTTTAAATGTTTATTTTGAAAATCAAAAGAACAGTGTACTGCATATAGGTGCTAAGAAAGTGCTTAGAACATTTCCCTCAATATTTATGGTTGGATTATTGCATGGAATTCTCAAAAACACATGCCTCAAAAAGGTCAGCTTGGTATGTCAAGTGTGACAACCTCAATCTCAAGGCACTTTAAAAGATGGTTGAGTTCATCACTGGGGCAAAGCCTCTTGTAATTGAAGCATTTTATAACAGAACGAAGGTCAATGACCTAAGCCACTTAAACCTATTTTCTGTACTACTGAACTGCTTGCATGGTTTGACCCAACCTCTGTAAAGCTTCAGGTGGGGGTCCCCTGGTATACCCCTTCCGAATGCCCTGATGCACACGTGAGTTCATTGTACATTCAATAATCGATCAAGCCCTTCCGGCCTTGAGGCAGCAAAGCAGCCCAAAACCATGTTCCTTCCTCCACCAGGCTTCACGTCTGGATGTTACTTCTTAGAAACCATGTTCATTCCTCCACCAGGCTTCACGTCTGGATGTTACTCCTTAGAAACCATGTTCCTCCCTCCACCAGGCTTCACATCTGGATGTTACTTCTTAGAAACCATGTTCCTTCCTCCACCAGGCTTCACGGTCTGGAAGTTACTTCTTAGAAACCATGTTCCCCCCTCCACCAGGCTTCACGGTCTGGATGTTCCTTCTTAGGAACCATGTTCCTCCCTCCACCAGGCTTCACGGTCTGGATGTTACTTCTTAGAAACCATGTTCCTCCCTCCACCAGGCTTCACGTCTGGATGTTACTCCTTAGAAACCATGTTCCTCCCTCCACCAGGCTTCACATCTGGATGTTACTGCTTAGAAACCATGTTCCTCCCTCCACCAGGCTTCACGGTCTGGATGTTACTTCTTAGAAACCATGTTCCTCCCTCCACCATGCGTCAAGGTCTGGATGTTACTTCTTAGAAACCATGTTCCTCCCTCCACCATGCTTCAAGGTCTGGATGTTACTTCTTAGAAACCATGTTCCTCCCTCCACCAGGCTTCATGTCTGGATGTTACTTCTTAGAAACCATGTTCCTCCCTCCACCATGCTTCACGGTCTGGATGTTCCTTCTTAGGAACCATGTTCCTCCTTCCACCAGGCTTCCCGGTCTGGAACTCAGCTGCTTAAAATTTTTGGTTATTTTGTTGTGTTGATCCCCCCAAAATGTCATAATCTAATATCTTATGGAAATCCTTTTTTTCATTTGTCTTTAATGTCCCAACATCATAGTTTTGCTTCATACTTTTTAAGTGAAATCTGTTCTGCGTCCCTCCCCTGGGTTTTCATGTGGGCCAAACAAGTGTCCTTCCTCACTGCCTTGCGCTCATCAAACGGACCCTTCCTTTTGCTACAACTATGAAATGGATAGAAATAATGTAGTTTTTATTAAATATCTTTGGCAGTAGTGGAAGACAGTTTCCAGTGGCCTATGCTGGTGTCACCAGAGGTGTCAGCAAACAGTGCCTGGAACTGTTCATTACTGACAACATAATCGTACACTATTGTGTCAAAATGTAAACGAGGAGAGAGGTCAATAAAGAGAACTGAAGGCATTTATCACACATTACTTACTTAATTACACATGGAAACGCCAGTCAACGCTCACACCATATGTATGGTACAGAACCCCAACTTCATGGATGCACTGCACCCGACGGGGGTTCATCAAGGAGGCTGGTCAAAGGGTTTGTGATCCCACATGCATGCAGCGGAGATACCAATGGTCATCACTGAGACAACGGAACGAGGTGAGACAGAGCCGTTTCATCACCAATCAGAGCTACCCGTGCCGTAAGACAGGGAGGGGCCAGCTCTGACCAGGCACAGAGGATATGAATGCCCTGGTGTTATCAGGAGCTGACCGGTCTGTTATCAGGAGCTGACTGGTCTGTTATCAGGAGCTGACTGGTCGCTTATCAGGAGCTGACTGGTCTGTTATCAGGAGCTGACTGGTCTGTTATCAGGAGCTGACTGGTCTGCAAAGAGCATAGTCACAGGCTTGTGGTTCAAAAACAAATGCATCGAGTAAGAATGCATGAGTTTGCATTACGCACACACACACACACGCGCGCACACACGCACGCGCATGCACGCACACACGCACGCGCATGCACGCACACAATTTGTTAAATTTATGTTTTGCTATGTCACTGTGGAAAGTGTGTCATTTATAATATATATTATAGTGTGGGGTCATTTCGACCCAGCATAAGTGCTCGTGCGGTGTGTTGTTTTCTATGCATCTTAAGGTTTAAGCTAGTTGGTGTTACAGGCAGAGGTGAAGATGTAAACACACCTGCCAGCTAGACCGCACATGCTCACGTGTCCTGGTGTTCCACTTCCTACTTCCTCCCTGGGTTGTGATGCATGTCCTGGAACATCTGACAAGCGTCAGACTCGTCATAGTTGGATATGGTCTTTGTCTCGTTTTGACGCTTTCCATGTTTTATGGCTTGTCGGACATAGTGGGGTGTTGTGGTGGGGTGGCGGGGTGACGTGGCGGGGTGACGTGGTGCTGTCAACAGACAGATTTGATTCCTGCAAGCGGAAAGCAACAGTTCTGACGTTTGGCTGAATGTGGACATATGGACTTTAAATGCAAGTCGGCGGTTGGGATATGTTGGGATATGTGCGAATGGTCACTGTGGAGGAATGATCCCAGCTGCACTGTGTTGGTTGTGTACAGATCCGAGGGTGGAGTTTCCCTCTGCTCTTTGTTTCTCTCGATCAGCACATAGAGAGTTTGGCCTCGTATTCCTGACTCTGTATTTTAAAACATGCATTTCCCACAGCCTGAGTACCAGACCGTCCAGACATCCTCACAGACGCCTCACTGACACACAAGTGCTGATTACAGAGCAGTGCCGGCTGGCTGAAGGACTGCAGCCCGTTGACCGTGAACAACCGCTGTTGACTGCTAATGAGCACCGTTGACCGTGAACGAATGCCTTTGACCGTAGATGAAAACTGTTGATCCTGAAAGAAGCCTGCTGACCGTCAATGACCACAGTTGACCTCATCAACCAATAGAATGTATATTAAATGGATGCTTTTGACCGTGAAGGTTCACAGAGAAATAAGGGAGTTCTGGGCTAGTGAGGTTTGTCAGTCAAACACTATGGCAGCCAGAGAATCTTGCGTGAGTGTGTGTGTTTGTGAGGGTCCAAAGCAGAGTGTTTTCCAAGCCAGTCTTAGTAAAGAGAGCCAGTGTGTTTCACTAATGCCAGTCCTCTCTAAGGAGCCTATTAAACCCCTGGTCGAAGAGAGACAGATTTAGTTCCCTCTATTCCCCACCCTCTCTCCTCTCCACCCTCTCTTTTCTCTTCCCCACCCTCTCTCCTCTTCTCCCCACCCTCTCTCCTCTCCTCCCCACCCTCTCTCCTCTCTTCCCCACCCTCTCTCCTCCCCAACATTTCTCCTCTCTTCCCCACCCTCTCT
>JACXGK010001121.1:0-10689 GCA_016801125.1 Novumbra hubbsi | reverse complement strand
CTCAGACGGTAGAGCATGGCACCAGTGTTGTGGGTTTGACACCCATGGCCAACCAATGTGATAATGTATGCTTCCACAGCAGGATAAGAGTGCCCATTAAAGGACATCAATGCTCACTATTAATATTTGCTGGGTACTTTATTTCAGACCCCTCTGTCTTTATGTCTGTTTCTCTCACTGTTTCTCAGTGCCTGTGTGTGAGAGCGGCAAGCATTTGAGTGTGTCTGGTCATTTTATCAGATTATTTCAAAGGGTTCACAGCGGAATAGTGACTGGGCATGACTACTGCAGTTTTATCTCCGCTTTCCCAGCATCGCTGTTTATTCACTCAGCGCTCGCTGGAGTCCTGCTGGACACCCATGGGAGGAGGCTGCCGGTGTTATTGGGTCAGGAATGGCCCAGAAGAATAACAGAACAGGAGCGGCCCCCCTAAGCCAAGGGATGAGCTGAGGGATGAGAACGTTTTGTCCTGAAGGTTTTTGGCTAAGGTGCGCTTGTGAGGGAGAGGTAGAGAGAACTACTGTGTGGTCCATCTCTCCGACCAATACAGCAGACCCCCGTTGACTTTTCCTTCTGTTCAACACAACGTCAAACCCTAACCTGAGAGTGGCCAATCACTCCTTTAATCATCAGTGCTTGATATTTAGCTGCTTGGCGTACAATGTTTTCTTGAGTCATGGCGTCATTGCTCCTCAGACTTTAAATCCGGGTCACAGTGTCCCACGCCAGCGCTGGGGTCCCACTGAGGGTGGTTTAAATCCGGGTCACGGTGTACCACGCCAGCGCTGGGGTCCCACTGAGGGTGGTCCACTTTGGGTCAGTGTAGCCTGAGGTGGGTTGGTGGAATGTGGGACAGGGAGGATTCGTGAGCAATAGTGAGTCAATGTGGTAAGTCAACCGTTTGCAAGCTGGTGGCCTGGTGGGAAGAAGAGCGTCAGCAAACAACTATAATGTCTCCTGATATTTACGGCACTGTACAAAGAGACCAATAATGCTGGGAAAAAAGCTGGTATTCTGATCTTGAAGTGTCTTAACTAGATTCTGCTCCCTTAGTCCAGTACCAGAATCGCCAACTGGTACTTAGCATTAAACCGGCAGATTTCATTCAAAGGGATTGGCTTTTTTTATCCAGAGATGGTCTCTCAAAGTAATGTAATTTCCTGTGTTGAGCGGTTCTGCTGGCTTGGGGGTATCTGTTGGTTGCTTATGAGATAAGAGGGCATTGTGGAAACTGCAGTCATGAAGTTCAGAAGGATTTGTGGTTGTAACCTTACTATTCTGTTTACTCTGAGAGACAGTATGAACTGGTTTATCACATAAACAGGCCTCTCTGAGTGCATTCTGTGGTAGAAGCTACATTTGATTGTACTCTTTATGACTGAATTGACATTTCTTCACCCTGTCTGTGTTGGTGTGTTTTAGTGAGTGTGTGTGTACCAGTGTCACCTCTCAAACGTTCTGTAATTAACCACAAAAAGGCACGTAAGGGATTCTGTTTAAAATTCTGGATATTGTCTCAGCAATCTGCCCTCTAAATGCTTCCATATTGAACACGTCTCAATAAATTAAGATACTAATTTTTAAACTACTCCTATAGCATCCTGGATTTCAGTGTGCTACCCCTTGACCTACGGTCTTCAGTGCGTCAGTAAGCTTGTTGTGAAGTAACTAGGTGTTGTGGAACCTAACAACATCTGGCTAAACCCAGACCCAATCTGTGAGTAAAGCTGTGAGGATCAGAACCCAAGGCTAGTTCATGCCCACACAGCCAACCTGTTACATAGATAACTAATCATATAACGATAGGGTATGATACACATTCTAAAACATGTTCATTCACTAAATGGACATACAGGATTCGGTGTGAGAATATGCTGTATGTGGTGAATGGGCAAAAACTCATCTTTTGTCCCACAAATATTGGACAATATATCTTAGAATTCATCATCTGATAGAGATTATTAATGCTTACATACATTCCTGAACAGTTGTGCATGCACAGTGTATTCCAAATGTTTCCCCTTGATCTTTAAAAGTGGAATACAACATACGTTTTGGACTACGGTGTTCGTTTAATTATGACCAGCTATTCATAAAAAAAAAAGAAAATGGTTACAAAACTAAAAACGTGTACAACACATTGGAAAGCTATAGAGCAGAGGGGGAAGCACTGGCCTTGGTGTCTGTTTGGGTCATGGCATGTGTGGGTGTGTCCGTGTGTCTAGTGAGGCCTTAGAAGGCTTTGCAGTGCTATAATTCAGCTACCCAGTCAACTTCAATACGCACGTACAATAACTTCTGGTTTGTACAGTTAGAGAACTCCGCACGCACATACAACCCCCTCTCCCTCCACTAAAACGTAGTGACCATGAAACGTGGGAGTGTCTTTGGGTCTAATTATGGTTTTTTACCTGGCATTGACCGTCTGTCCTGACCAGAACCGTGGTGGCCGTGACCAGTGCTTCCGTCAGATCACTATTTATGTAAGACATGATGCATGCTGGGTAGCCGGCTCTGCCCAGATCCACTGTGTAATTAGGAAGAGGCTTGGGGTTTCTGAGACTCAAACAACACATGCACACGTACATACGCATATACCTAAATGCTCTCACACTGGTGTACCCAACATGTTGTCATCTAGATTCGGTAAAGCAATGGGGTGTTCATTACTGGAGTGATAACACACCGCTGGGTGAGTCACGGTTTAAGGGTCCAACACCTGTAGTTATGACTGGTGTCCAACATTTTATATTTACATATATTCATCTGAACTGATGTGACAGTTCCTAGTCGATATTGAACATCCACACAGGCACAGTGGTTGATGGAGAATCTGCACTGCTCCCCGCGCATATGTGCCCGGCTAATACTTCCTGTTTGAGCAAGCAGTAGGATTAGAAGCATTGCGTGGGAGGACACATCTCAATCTTCGTCCCTCCCAAACCGTCTTGGAGTTGCACCGAGGCAAGGCCGTAACCGTGGAATTAGAAGGTAAACCCCTACAGCGGTAATATCTATTATTGTAACGTTGGCTTGCAACATGCCAGGGTTTCTGTGAAGATGGAGATGGTGGATTGGCGTGAAAAGTATGCTCAAAATTTGACGGTTTTGTTTTCAATTACAAATTTTAGACAAGCACAAACTAGTCAAAACCAAACCGGCAGCCTTCAAGATTTTTCCACAAATCTTTGCCCTTAACTTTGTAAAGAAACCTAACCAGAATGAAAAGAAAAGGGCAGCTGGTCTAAGACAGTTGGTCTGCAGCCCTAGTCAAATGTATCGCTGCATCAAGGTTTAAATCTGTGCCGTTGCCCTTTCAGCAAAAACTATTTTTTAGTATACCATAATTTGTCAAAGAGGACTGCAGACTCAATAAATACCATGACAATAAGTGTATTTGCTATCCAAGTTCCCATTTCAAGACTATAAAAGCTCAGGCACACATTGAATACAGGCTGTCAGTCGATTTACTGTATTAAAATGGCTATTTCTGGCTATTTCTGAGTATTATTCCATACTTTATGTTTATCTTTGGGCCTCACATTTCATTTACTTTTAGGTTTTCGGGATCTCTATTGTTTTGCTTACTTTTCACTCTTGTGGATTTTGTGTTCCTGATCTCTTCTTGATCTCTTCTCTTACACTGTTTTTCTTCACCCTAGGTTCATCTTTGGGTGACATTCTGCTTAATCCATGTTGTTCTTGAAGACCCATGGAGTCATTGTACACAACTATTCTTTATTTATCTTTGTCCCCACCTTGAATTAGCATTATAATTATTGTCATTCATGAATTTAAACTGTCCCAAGCAACAAAATCTGCATTGAATGGAAAATAACTAAAAAACACTTAAAACTTAGGTTAGGTTTAGAGGGATGTCTGGGTTAGGGTTATGCCTCAAGTCTCCAAGGATAGAAAAACAAACCTCTGTGTGTGTGTGTCAACAACCCTCCTCTCTTCAGCATGGTTCCGGCTGTATGCAGGCTTGCGTGTTGAAGTCTTTTTACCTGTCAAATGCACCGAAAGCCATTCTTTCATTATGAAACGTGTGACATCTATGCAGAAAACATTAAGTTATATTGCAAAAATAGTAGCAACAGTATATATAAGAACAGAAACCGGTGCCCCAACATTCTGTTTACATTTTGAGAGAGGAATATGAGAAGCCTTTGTTATTATGCTGCAACCACCAAATAACAACACAGACTTAAAGTACACCCACACACAAACCTTGGAAGTAAGTCCTGATCACATCTTGCTGTGTATTATGAATGTATCCCGTTTTCTAAAGGGGTCAGGGGTTGTCCATTCATCCAGCCATGACAGCATGGTACACACTCTGCTGGATGAATGGACAACACCTGATAGATACTGTGTCATAAACTTCTCTCTTTATCATCCCACTAAAGTGTGGTTTAGTGCTTTTGGCCACGTTACCCACAGTGCCAGGCAACCTTTATACAGTCACATAGAGAAGTAGTGGCACATTTCATGACATGGAGCAAACGTTAATGCAAAAAGGAGGAACCACTTTCATTTCAAATTTCATGCTGAAGGAGGCAAAGAAGAATCCAAGGATCACAGTTTCAGAACTGCACAGCCTAGTGGAATCTTGGGGTAATAAAAAAGTAAACCACCTCCTTGTTAACACTCTGTTTGGAAAGGTTGCGTGAACGAACACCCTACAAATTGCAGGGCCGGAATTTTCAAAGCGTTAGAACTTATTGGAGCTGCAATTGAATTGTTTATTGTGGTCAGATGAGAAAATCATTTTAGTCTCTGGGCATGCACAGGAAAAACATGCTTGGTGACAAAGTGTACTAAATACAACTAAAACATCCTGATGCACTTAGTAAAGTATGGTGGAGAGTCATTTATACTTTTTGGGGCTTTTTTGTTTCTAGTAGTCCAGGATCTCATGTGAAGAGAAATGGCATAATGATTTCTCAGGATATTTCAGCCCAAAATCTGGTTGCCTTTGCCAGGAGATTTGGCTGTGCATGGCCTTTCTATGAAACAATTACCCCAAACAATCAACACTGAAATGGTTGTGGAGCCACAACATTTAACTTTGACAATAGTCTTCTCAGTCCCTGGATTTGAAATCAACTGAAAACCTGGGGTCTGAATTCAAGAGGGCAGTCCACTGGTGCCAAGCTGAGACTATCAAAGATCTTGATCAATGGTCAAGGCATTATGAAACATTGAATGTAGGGGGGCAGTCCACTAGTGCCAAGCTGAGACTAACAAGGATCTTGATCACTGGTCAAGGCATTATGAAACATTGAATGTAGGGGGGGCAGTCCACTAGTGCCAAGCTGAGACTAACAAGGATCTTGATCACTGGTCAAGGCATTATGAAACATTGAATGTAGGGGGGGCAGTCCACTTGTGCCAAGCTGAGACTAACAAGGATCTTGATCACTAGTCAAGGCATTATGAAACATTGAATACAGGGGGGCAGTCCACTAGTGCCAAGCTGAGACTATCAAGGATCTTGTTCACCTGTCAAGGCTGTATTAAACATTGAATGTAGGGGGGCAGTCCACTAGTGCCACGCTGAGACTATCAAGGATCTTGATCACTGGTCAAGGCTGTATTAAACATTGAATGTAGGGGGGCAGTCCACTAGTGCCACGCTGAGACTATCAAGGATCTTGATCACTGGTCAAGGCTGTATGAAACATTGAATGTAGGGGTGCCTATATGTTGCCTAAGATGTATTACTATTCTGTGTTTTGTTTTTGACAAATTATTGTGATGTAATGTAAGTATATTCCCCCTCATGTTTTTCTCTAAAATACAACTGGTTATTTGTGTAGTTGTAATTTTAGCTTTTCAAATTTTTATGTAGGATGCCTCTTCTCAGAAGTATTGTTGCAAGTCATGATTGGATGTCTACAACAACAGTGTAATCTTGATCAATTAGTTCTCTCTCGGTTTTTCTTTTTCCTCTTCCTTTCCTATATATCTTTCTTTCTCTCTCTCTCTTTGTGTCCATTCAGTGTCTTTCTAAGCACTTCATCTTAAATCCATGATGTGATTTTGGTGAAATGGCGCAGCCATAGTAAACAGGATTGACTGCTTAGCCGGGGAATTGCCATGTACATAACCAAGGAATGTTTTTCCTTTAGTGTCAATAGGAGGTGTTCTGCCATGTTCAAGATTCAGCATTTTTTGTGGTTCCGTACTGTGAATTTACTATGATTGCTTATTGCTGCTGCGTTAGGACAAGTCAAGGAGGTAAAAGTTCTGAAATCTAATGAATTGCTTGTTTCAAAAGAAAGATTGCAAACATTGTAAAAAAAAAAATATGATGCATGGGTGAAACGTAACAAAATCACTAATGACAATTTAATAACATTTGACTGAATTGATATTTTCCTCCCTAACGGCTGCAGAGGACTAAACATCTCACCCTTTCTCTCGCTCCCTTCCTCTATCACTCCATCTCATCTTCATTTCTTTTCCTCTCAGGGCTGGATGTATGGCTGCTGTTTTTCCCTCACATGATGACCCCAGGGGGATTATGGGAGACCTATGGTTATTCAGTAGGCATCTCTGTTCAAGTCTGCATTTAAAACTCTTTTTTTCTTTCCTCCATCCATCCTTCTCTTTTCCTGTTCCCTCAATTAGCTCATCACCGACCTAGAGGATCCCCTGAGGTTCAGTTAAGGAAGTGAGTGAGGGATTTGGGTTGTTAATTCATATAACATGCCCCAGAAATGTGTGTGTATGTGTGTGTGTGAAGCATTGCACGGCTATTATTTTTCCCCCTCTCCACTCAGGAGTTTTCCCGCCCAGCGTGACTGTAATATTGCTACACATATTAATTCAACAATTCCGGACTTGGTAAACTGAACATTTTATTTTCGAATGAAATCGTTCCTTTTTATCCTTTAAATCCATAGTTTGGAGAACATGCTCAACATATGCACAACATAGGACGTTTTCTACTTACAGACTTTGGCTAAATCTGGCCAAAGTCTCTTTCATCTAGACAACTCATTTACTGTTAGACTAAATAAATGTTCTGTTCACACTTGCCATTGGAAACACTAAGGCGAGTATCTATTGTAAAAGTGTCAGACATTACCTTTACTTTCGCTAATTCAAAACTATCCTTGTGTAAAAATGCTTATAGGTACTCCAACAAGAACAAAATTCCAGTGATGTTACAGTAAAAAAGCTTGGGAACCACTATACTAAAGTGTGCCATGGAAACACACATTTCATTTATGCTTAGTTTTTTTATTTTGCAAAACATTTACCATGTCATTTAGCATGCAAATGTAATGTCCGTAATATTTTTATCACTAATGTACATTATTTGTTATGTAATTTTGTACACTTTCACGCGTAATGCATTAAGTTACATTAAAGTTTAGTTAACGAGCAAAGACACAAACAACCAAGAGAAAGCCTGTGTGTTTCTGTCAAGAGAAAGCCTGTGTGTTTATTTTATTAAACACACACGTCACTGTGATTGAACACTGATTGTTCAGAATTCTAGGTTTTTAGCAGTAATGGCTATTTAGCTAGGGTGCTCCAGCAGTCTGATGCTGTAAACACGCAGTGGGCAGGAAAAACTAATGAAATCCTGTGGAAGTCCTTAGTTCCAATGAGGGCATTCCGGATTGCTATGGCAAAGTATTCGGAGTAGGCTGTGTTGCATTTTATCTACCACAATTTGAATGTTTACAACATGTTCAACAATCTACCATAAGGGTACAATAACAAACAGCTGTCAAACCACAGAAGATAATAAAATGTAGCCAATCAGACCAGCTTTTGCCCTTTGTCTATGTCATGTAGCTATACCCCAGTATTCTACAGGATGTACGCTCAGCGGACACTGCATTAGGCACACCTTGCTAGTACCAGGTTTTGCCTTCTGAATGACCTTAAATTCATGTGGTATTGATTCAATAAGATGCTGGAAACAGAGATTTTGGTCCATATGGACATTATATTACTCAGTTGCGGTATATTATTCTGCTGCACATCCATGACACACATTTTTGTTCCACCACATCCCAGAGGTGATCAATTGTATTGAGACCTGGTGACTGTGGAGGTGCTGTAAACTCATTGTTTTGTTCAAGAAACTGGTCGATGTGAGCTTTGTGACGTGTAGCATTATCCTGCTGGAAGTATCCATTAGGAGATGGGTACACTGTGGGCATTATCCTGCTGTAAGTATCCATTAGAAGAGGGGTACACTGTGGGCATTATCCTGC
Source organism: Novumbra hubbsi (assembly GCA_016801125.1). Taxonomy (NCBI): domain Eukaryota; kingdom Metazoa; phylum Chordata; class Actinopteri; order Esociformes; family Umbridae; genus Novumbra; species Novumbra hubbsi. The sequence continues at coordinate 2,449 of JACXGK010001121.1, read as the reverse complement.
TGGATGTGTCCGTTAGAAGATGGATACACTGTGGGCATTATCCTGCTGGAAGTATCCATTAGAAGATGGGTACACTGTGGGCATTATCCTGCTGGAAGTATCCATTAGGAGATGGGTACACTGTGGGCATTATCCTGCTGGACCAGACCAGGCAAAGTTTTTCCAATCTTCTATTGGCCATCAACAAAATCTTGTTTGGACCATTCTCTGTTAACCCTGGAGATGATTATGTGGGTGATGATTAAGTCCAAAGCCCTCAACCCATTCCATCTGGCACCAACATCCATGCCATGTTCAAAGTCACTTAAATCACCCTTCTTACCCATTCTGATGCTTGGTTTGAACATCAGCTGATCGTCTTGACCATGTCTACATGCCTAAATGCATTAAGTGGCTACCACGTGATTGGCTGTGATGTTTGCGTTAACAAGCAGACAGAATAAGTGCACCATATAAGGTGGCCAGTGAGTGTAGCCGTGATATTCAGATCTGCACATATTTGCCCAAACCCTTAATTAATGGGGTTGCAGTAAATTATGACATAGAACAAAAATCCTGCTGGCTATGGACATTGTTGGGTAGATATCCTCCCAGGAAATAGCCTACTTGCCAATGAATGAGGCTTTAGTAATGTAATGTATCTTATTCTTTCAATTGGATCCTTTTGCAATGATTTTTAAAGGCATTGGTTTACTATTGATGGCCTGCATTCAGAAAGTGCCAAAGTTCCGGTACTTGCTATAAGTTCATTGCGTGGAAAATATTGTGCAGCTTGGCTTTTTCTAAAAACCCACAGCAGAGACAGAGGAGGCAGGGAAAAGAAAGAGAGAGGGAGTGAGGTGAAGACAGAAAGATCAGGAGCTCAGTAGAGAGAGATGGGTTTTACTGCTTGTACTGATTTTAATCTCAGTGTTTAGTATAAAGGTTGATTGGTAGGGCTTTTCTCCTATTTACATTGTTTCAGTGATAGCATAGCATAACCACCACAATGTTAGACAGCACTGGGAGGTAATGCAGTAAGGGAGAGTACATGACGGGCAGGTAGGACGTTTCAGAAGACACTTCCTGGTTTTCTCTGGCTTCTGAGGAATCGGCAAGAGGGACAAATAACTGGTAATGGTATGATGAGAAAACCATGCAGAAAGGTGTGGGAGATGAGGAACTGCCACCAATACATCTTCTGTGGTGAAAGAAATGTAGCTTTCAATATGGTTTAGTTCAGTACTGTACTACTGTACTGTATTAAACTGTTCTCTATTTACTCAGCTCAGATGGGGTTCAATATTGTCACAACATCAAAGCAAAGTACTAATGAAGAATTCTGAAAGAACAATATGTATTGTTTATAATTACTTGTGAAACAATGTGATTCACCTTAAGCTGGTAAATATAGAATTTATCATTTAAAAAACAAATATAGTGATTATCTTTAACAAAATATCTGTGTTGCCTAGTGTAAATACACGCAAGGCTAAGCAGACAAAACTCAGCTCTCAAAAGTCATGTATTCAAATACTCATGACTTGCGGTCAGTGTTGGACACCACAAGTGTTCCTAATATCAACTTAAATTCAAAACATGTTACTGCTGTAGAACAAAAAATATATTTGTTTCATTATTATATTGTGCAGTTCTCCTAAGTTCAACTTTTAAAGCAACAATAGATATTATTATTTTAATTTGCCAAGAATAAACAGAATCAATTATTCGAAATATTCGAAAGAACACACACTTCTCCAAAAATGTAAGGGGACACATCATTATCACGTTATAACACCAAGTCAATTAAACCACAGGGATATCCATCTGTCCATATAATCATCACGGTATAACACCAAGTCAATTAAACCACAGGGATATCCATCTGTCCATATAATCATCACGGTATAACACCAAGTCAATTAAACTACATGTATATCAATCTGTCCATATAATCATCACGGTATAACACCAAGTCAATTAAACTACATGTATATCAATCTGTCCATATAATCATCACGGTATAACACCAAGTCAATTAAACTACATGTATATCAATCTGTCCATATAATCATCACTGTACAACACCAAGTCAATTGAACTACAGGGATATCAATCTGTCCATATAATTGTCATGCCCTGGCTGCGAGCCCCTGGCCATTTCAGGGCAAGACTATTTTTGAGGCCTCTAGCCCTCTTCATGTCATTGTGGGCTCCCCAGTCAGAGCAGCTGCATTCAGTTGACTCTGATTGGGGAGCCTACTTAGGTTAATTTTCTAGCCACACCCGGTGTGGTTTATTGTTTGTGAATGTCTCAACAGCTCACGGTTTGTCTTTCATTTAATTCATTTTCAAGCGAATGCGCTACATGTTATTTGTATTTCGTTTATATGTTTGTTTCAAGCCTTTCATTTTGACGTTTACAGTTTCATGTAGTTTGCACCGTTTTTTCCTGGATTAAATCACCTTT
>JACXGK010001120.1:61038-77552 GCA_016801125.1 Novumbra hubbsi | reverse complement strand
CTCCCAGTGGCAGATGTTAAGGTTAGATATGTAGATGGACAGATCTGCATTGTGGAGTGTTGTGGTCTCCATGGTCTCCCAGTGGCAGATGTTAAGGTTAGATATGTAGATGGACAGATCTGCATTGTGGAGTGTTGTGGTCTCCATGGTCTCCCAGTGGCAGATGTTAAGGTTAGATATGTAGATGGACAGATCTGCAGTTTGGAGTTTTGTGTTCCCCCATGGCAGATATTAAGGTTAGATATGGAGATGGACAGGTCTGCATTGTGGAGTTTTGTGGACTCCCCATGGCAGATATTAAGGTTAGATATGGAGATGGACAGGTCTGCAGTTTGGGGTTTTGTGTTCCCCCATGGCAGATATTAAGGTTAGATATGAAGATAGACAGATCTGCAGTTTGGAGTTTTGTGGACTCCCCGTGGCAGACGTTGAGGTTAGATATGGACAAATCTTTGATGTGGAGTTTTGTGGTCTCTATGGTCTCCATGTGGCAGATGGTTAAGGTTAGATATGGAGATGGACAGGTCTGCAGTGTGGAACTAGAGGGTGGCTGACAGGCAGGCAGCCTCTGACAGCAAAGGGAGCAAGACAGATGCCCCTCCTAATGAATCTCTGTGGCAGAGGAGCGTGTTTCATTTGCATGGTTGTTGATTTCAAAACAAATGTATACTGCCTGCTGTTTTGTCCTGTCTAAAAGGCATGGTGTGTTAAAGTAATGATTAGTCTTGAAAAATAAGACTGTAATACATACTAAATGAGCTTCTCACAAAGAACCAGATTGTTTCGGTGATAACAATGCGTTGTGGATAGTTTGAGCTGAGTTAAATTGTAACCAATTTAATCTCGATACCATTTCCTTTGCAGTGGCTACCAGTTTGCTGGTCTGGAGTACGGATCCGAGTGTTACTGTGGCAACCGCGTCACCAGCCTGCGCGTGCGAGACGAGGAGTGCAACGTGGATTGTAAAGGAGAGAAACGCTCCCCGTGTGGAGGTGTCGGGCGCCTTTCAGTGTTCAAGGTGGAGGACGGGCTACCGGGCCAGAGGAGATGTGAGTATCAGGGACCTGGTCAGTGTTCTGCTGACAGAGAAGGGCTAGGTATGTTCTGAGTCTGTGTATTAACATTTTACAGATAGGAACGTGCTTTACCGCGGCTGCTTCAGGGGGCCTGAGAACAGCACTTCTGCTGTTCTGGTTCATGTGGTCCAGCCCAACCTCACCACCCAGGCTTGCGTAGAGGCCTGCATCAACAAGGTCAGAGCCCTAGGCTGACACTGAAGTGATCTGGCAGTATGTCGGTGCTTACAAATGAATTGTGAAGCATTTATGTTGTGCCGGAAAGACTTCCTAATATTTTCATTCAGTTTGTTTAAAGTGGGTGTACATTTGCCTGGCTTAGGAGTTTCCTCTGGCAATCCTGGGGAGCACGGACTGTTTCTGTGGCTACACCGCTCCTGACTTCAGCCTCCACCAGCCGGCTGACGAGAAACGTTGTTCACAGACCAACAGCACTAAAACCTCCCTACTTTTATCACCCCGTCAGTCTTTCTACCGGGTGTACCAGACACCGGTCCAAGGTATCCAAGTTATTACATAACCAATAATACATTCTCCATTAAAACCTACCCCCACCACTCAACACAATACAAATTGAAATGGCCAACTTGTAAAAACATGTGTTTCATATTTAGTATGTTTCTGAAAAGAGAATTTCAGCTAACTAATTTCCCACCTAATTTAGAATGTTCTCTCCCCAGATTCCAGATGCACAGAGAGGAAGTTCCTACCAGAGAAGTCCAGTTCATTGGTAGCTCTCTCTAGCTTCCCTGGAGCAGGCAACACTTGGGTCAGACACCTAATAGAGCTAGCCACAGGATACTACACAGGCAGCTACTACTTTGATGGAACACTTTTCAACAGAGGTCAGCTACACTCAACCAATCAAACACTTTGTCACAATGCAAAGTGTTAATAGACATGCCGAATGCCCAGCCTAAAACCCCAGTTAAAAACCTCTAGTTGTGCCTGAACCTAGCAAATCAACTAGGGACCCCCTAACCCCCAACCTATAATTAACAATATATTTGATGTTACAGAAAAATATATTTGGAAAAAAACATGTATTTACATTGAGGATTTATATATAATAACATTTGATAACAGCATGACATTTAGGGAACTTATTTATTTACAATTATTACTAAATTGTCTGCCTAAAAGATGTAATAGTAATGTTTTTTGTATAAAAACTTGGTAGAATTGCCAGAAATGCAAGCTTAAAACAAAAATAATCACTCTCAACCTTCTTTCTTAGTCAGTTAATCCAGCCAAAAAAACACGAAAGCCAAAACATTAGCCATATGGTTTGTGAATCCCTTCCCTTCTCTCGTGTAGGCTTCAAAGGTGAGAAGGATTATTGGAAGAGTGGTCGGACCATCTGTGTGAAGACACATGAAAGTGGGAAGAGAGAAATCGAGATGTACGACTCCGTCATCCTGCTGATCAGGAACCCCTACCGCTCCCTTATGGCGGAGTTCAACAGGAAGTGTGCAGGACATCTGGGATACGCCTCTGATCAGCACTGGAAGAGCAAAGGTACAGTCAGCTCTGAATCTGTTTCTTTACATGCTTAATGAATGCTTGATTTTTGTAAGGAGACATGCTAAGTAGTCGCTGTGTCGTTTTTATGAGTTTTGCTTATGTTGGTCTTGGAGTATATTGTTACCTGAGCCAAAGTAATGTGACTGTTTTACTTGTAGTTTGCATTGTGTTAGTTGGCGTTGTTCTGTCTGAAAAGCACCATGACATGGCCTCTTCTGTCTTGTAGAGTGGCCTGAATTTGTGAGCAGCTACGCCTCCTGGTGGGCGTCCCATGTACTAGACTGGCTCCGTTTCGGGCGGCATGTCCTAGTGATCCACTTCGAGGAACTCCAGATAGCGCTGGTGCCCCAGTTGAGATCCATTGTATCCTTCCTCAACGCCACTGTGACCGAGGACAAACTGCTATGTGCCGAGAGCAACCAGGACGGACACTTCAAACGCTCCGGGGCCCGGCGACCTGCTTTTGACCCCTTCACACCGGACATGAGAGGATTGATAGACGGGTTAATCCGTACGGTGGATCAGGCTCTCCGGGACAGCAACCACACTGGACTTCCACAGGAGTACCTGCCCAGATGATGGACAGCCGGAACAAGACCACCTGGTCAACTAATCCAATCCACTTCATTTTAAACTGCCTTAAAGATGTTTCGACACAGATGGATGAAGAACCCAATTGAACCCACTGGAAATTTGTTTTGAAATCATGAGCTGGGCCGGCAAATGATGCGTAGTTGTATAGACGGGGGCATTTCTAAGTACACTCATTTTATGTTTTAGAAGCAAGCTGGAGAATTGGGGGATACCTGTCATAGAGTGTTTCTGTTTTATAAGTGTTCTGCTTGTTGGGACATTGCCTTATTGAGGGTGACCCATCCAGCGGATTGTAATCACTGAAGCATGTTGTAGCAGGAACGATTTATTCTGGAATTATGGGAGATTTGTAAAAAGAAAAAACTGGTGACATCAGAAGGTCGGTTGGGCAGAAATATAATAGTCTACACAGTGGGGGATGGAAGGGTGAATTGACATAGTTACAAAGACATGGTTGGAAACTGTTTTCTCTGTTTGAAATATATTTGAAATGTACATCCTATGAGAACAATGGGCTAAATCCTGTGGTGCAATGCACTTTTGCAATGTGTTGTTGTGATCCAAAAATCGAACCTCAATACATTAGATTATTACATAATAAAGTTACTTAACATGTTTTAATGTAAGCAAAGTCTTCATAAGGAGAATACATTGGAATGTTTAGGTCGTGTTTTAGACAAATTTGTGATGAATAGGTCCTGCTGGGTTTTTTTGCGATACTGACAAAACAATCAGACCAGTATACAAACACAGCCTCTGTAAATAAATAAAAACATCAAGTTGCATTTAGACCGGCTGATGGAGCAGCACGGAAGATGGAGCAGCACAGAAAGCAATACCCATAGACAGGTCCCTTGTCTAGTCAACCCACGTTTCACTAGATCAGACAGTCAGTCCCTGCATATAGATTTAGTATAGGAAAGAGGGACCAGTCTTCATTCCTTTGTGCTAATCTGGACTGAGCTGATAAGAGCAGCAGCACTGGCTGTGTGGGCAGTGTTTTCTCCACCAGAAGTGTCTAGATGTACAGTTTTATAATAGTGTTGGTACTCACTGCTTCTCTCTCCTCCTTTCTCTCCCCCGCCCCCCTCTCTCTGCAGTGTCAGAGACCCTCTAGTTCCAGGGAAAGTTCATCTGAAATACAAAGTCGGACAAAAAACAATGCAGATCTATATGTTTCATATCACACACAAAGACCTATATATAACCGTGTGAATCGGGGACGTCCTTGAACAATAAAACCTATTTTTGAGCAGAAACTATGACTAGAACATGTTGAAAAATTACTTGAAGTGTGGTTTAAGGTACGGTCGTGATCAGTATCCAGTAACGCTGAGGTATGAATTCCACACAAGGGCATTGTTTTACTCCAACGCTAACGTGGCACAACATTATGGACATTGGTATTATAGGGTAGTTCCCTCCAAACACATATTTGTTCATTTATATTGGCTAATACCACACTGCTACTCCAACTGTAGGAATAAAACAGGTTTCAATCAACTGGTAACTCTGCAGGATAAATGGATCGTAGAAGCTGTCCTGTGGACACCCTACATTTCATGACCTGTTCCCACGTCCTAATATTTATTAGGCATTATGATGTACGATCCAACAGATGGTGCCACAGTAGCGCCCCATTGAATATTTATCCAATGAGAGGACAGGTAATGCACATGAGTTGCCATGCTATATTGTCCAAATGTATGGAATTATTAACATTATTTATACACATTCACTACGATAAAGCTAAAATTAGAAACAGCAAGATAAAGCACATGCAGGCCCATTCATATCATTCCTATCATTTGTGTCTGGTGATGTATTTTGTGTGTTCATTTCCTGGTGTATTCTGCTGCGCAGTCATTTTTCTCCCCTATTTCTGGCAGCAGGACAAGGTGTTACGTTTAAGAGGCTCATCAGCTTATTCGGGATATGGGTCAACAAAGGTGGAATTGCTTTTCAACCCGCCTCCAAGCACTCTCTCTATTCACTTTCTCTCCACCTGTGTCTCCGAGTCTCTTTCTCGTATGGCACTTTCGCGCGCACACCTAAACACACGCATGCACACACACACACACACACATGCGCACACATACATAAATACATATAAACACACACACTTCAGTTTATATAGGTCAGGGGTGCCCAAATGTTTTCCTATGAAGGGCCAAAAATCGAACTTAACTATGGGGCGTGGGCCAACAGTAACGTTGCATAATATCAAGCTGTATTATATTATTTGGCGTGGCGGGCCAAATCAAAGGTCTCCGTGGGTCAAGTTTGGGCACAATTGATATAGGTCTATAAAATCGTCCTAAGATAAAACCTGGAATGCTGATCCATGTAAAAAAGATCTTACATTTACCTATGTGTTTGAATGTACATTGTTTTTGTAAATTGCCACTGGGTTCCTCTAACGCCTTGTCAAAACAGCTGAAATGTCTGACGCAGATCAATGCAGATGAGCTCAGGGGATGTACGCGCTGGAAGAACTGTTCGTTAACGTTAATTATTCGCTCTCCACCTGAGAGCAAATTCAAACGGGGCCTATCATTGCCACCTAAACGCACCAGACCAATTATTACTTGGTGCATGTGTTCTAATGAAACAAGCTGTCACCATGGCAAATTAAGACGGTGTGAACCTACATGAGGAGCATTTTGTAATATAAGATAGTGTGTCGTCTTCGTCATTGTTATAAGGAGAATGTTCCGTAAAATTTCTATGCACGCTCGCGGTTAATCAAGATTTGCATTGAATATATATACTCAAGTCTAGGTCTACTAGACTATTGAAGGGAAAGACGTGGAATGACAACGCTAATATCTATCGTCTTGACAAGGCTTTCTTAGTCGGTAATGTGTTTCTGCCACTCCAACGTACGTTCACAATCCTCTTACAGTGTGCCTTACCGAATATGGATTAGGTCCGGGTGCAGCACTACGTTTTGCCTACAGGTCACTTTGAAAAGACTTTGATTGAATGGGCGTAAGTGATCCTGACCTGGTATAACTTATATTTTATATTAATAACATATTCACTAGAAATACATTATTGAAACATTTGCAGAATGTATTACATTTTTGGGAAACTATGTTAGTCTGCGTTTCAGCAACTAGTTGAGCATTAGGTAGCCTTTAGTTTCCAATGAGGATACCTTACCAAAATACATTATGTTAACCTGCTTTGAATATAATGAGCTAAAATGAAAAGGTAAGAAAAGGTTTACATTGGTCGGACAACATGAATATGTTTGTGGAGTGTAGCCGTGCATAGGGCGTGACAGCCTGTCGAAGTGCTAACAGCGGGATGTAAGGACCTCTCCAGGGTGCTGAAGTTGACAGACAACGGAGCTACGGGCATGCCTCAGCGTCACTATCAAACCGATTAAAATGAGACTCCTGTGTCTTCATCTGGGCAACAGCATTACATAGCGCATGACTCAAAACATAGGGAGAAAAAAGCAACTAGTTTTGAAAAACACTCTTTGGACGCAGCTTTCAGCTTTCAAGAAGGCCAAGAAATACGATGGTAAGTGAAAACCTCCACCTGATTTTCATTGGTAAAACATGCTAAAACATACAACGAACTCTCTTTCACATAGCCTCTTTATGGCTTCATGCAGTGTAAAAAATCTATTTGGTAAACATACATTTACTACCCTAAACTTTTTCACAGGTGTCTTTGATTTGGATTTTAATACTTTGATGTAGAATAACATCACAGTTCATCAATACGGATAATAAATAAGGACAATGCAACATATTCCTCTGACTGTTGGTGTGCTATGGGAGTTATACAACTATCCACACTGTCCTATTTTCAAGAGCAGACACAGCCTTGCCACGCTGCCTTTCTATAACTTTATTCTATGGATCCTGCTAGGGGTTTTGACATTTCCATGCTGTGTCCAGTGTTTAATATTCAAAGTGGGGGTCCTTGGGCCATGGAACTGTGACACAGTGTACTCCAAGGCCCTCCCGGCAGTGGCCGCTAAACTGGCTGTGAGCAGAATCAACGAAGACTTTAGTTTAGATTTGGGGAGCAAATTGGAATTTGTAATACTGCAAGAAGCCTGCGAAACGTCCAAAGCGTTGACCACGTTTGTTTACTACGAAAAAACGGCGGACGCGTTCGTTGGCCCGGCGAATCCAGGATACTGTGACGCAGCATCGCTTTTAGCAAAAAACTGGGATAAAGCGATATTTTCCTGGGCCTGTATTAACTATGAGCTGGATCGGATCAAGGGCTACCCAACCTTTGCACGGACACTTCCCTCACCTACACGTGTTTTGTTTACGGTGTTGAAGCACTTTAGGTGGGCCAATATCGGCATTGTGTCTTCTAATGAGGATATTTGGATGGACACCGCGGGAAAATTGGCCAACTCCCTGCGGAGCCAGGGGCTTCCCGTTGGCATAGTAGCGTTGGTGGGAATTAATGAGACAGAGATGGAGAGTACACTAAATCGAATCCAGGCGGCTGGGGAGATCAAAGGCAAGTCTTCTTTATGTAACACCGTAAACATTCCCTTCTAAGTTTAACTTAAGTAGTGAAACAAATTAGTAAGTGTAGGCTTTGTTAACCTGCCTCACAAGACTGAAGGTCTACATGCATCTGTGTCTGCTGAGCTTTAAGTGTAGGCTGATCTAGGGAAAGTGGCAATGATGAAAGCTTAATTCACAAGTGTTAGAAGACCTTAATGTATTTACTGCTTAATTCCTTCCAAAACCTAATTGTTGGCGTTGTCTTTCAAGCTGTCTTTAAACTCAGGGCTATCCGGAACTAGTCATTTGTTTGCAGTAGAACAATACAGCGTGGCCTATGCCTACAAAAATGCAATGTCCTCATGGAGACAAGGCCTGAAGCCTCACTGTTCATGTGCTTGTCTGCTGCAGTGATCATCATGTGCATGCACTCGGCTCTGATTGGTGGGGAGCAGCAAACAGCCTTCCTGCTGAAGGCCCAGGAGAAGGGTCTGACGCAGGGCCGCTACGTGTTTGTGCCCTACGACACCCTGCTCTACAGCCTGCCCTACACCAACACCTCCCACTTCCCACTGCAAAACAACACCAAGTTGCGGCAGGCCTACGACGCTGTGCTTACCATCACCGTGTCCTCGGAGCTCATGTCCTTCAACGAGGCATTCAACATGGCCAAGAGGTTTGAGGAACTCACCGTATCAGTGGACCCACAGCAGGTGAACATGGTGCTTTAATGATATGATGATTATTTTTACTCATAATTTTGTTTTTGTTTTAGAACAGTTCATCCTTTTTGAATGAATACATAATAATTGTAGCCAAACAAGGAATGCATTTTATTTATCCATAGCCTTGCGTTGTAGGTCAACCCCCTGTTCGGAACCGTCTACAACGGTATCTACCTCCTCGCCAAAGCTATGCACAATGCCAGGAGGGCTGGACGGTGGCTCTCTGGGAGCAACTTAGCTTATTTCACCAGGAACATGTCCTTCTCTGGATTCAACCAGAAGATCCAGATAGACACCGAAGGGGAAGGCCAGACCAACTATGTCATCCTGGACTCAGCTGGATGGGATGCTCAGCTTTACAGCTCCTATGTAGTGGACCTGAGCACTAACATGGTTCGCTTCGCAGGCAAATCCATTCACTTTCCGGGAGGCTCCCCTCCCCCGCCTGACTCCAGCTGTTGGTTTGAGCCAAACACTATCTGCACTGGAGGTAGTCAACAGGTTTTTGCTGTCTAACATTTTTTCATCACACAACCAAACAGTATGCTGAGTGCTGAGTATCCATGTCTTACCTGTCCATGTCTCAGGTGTGGAGATAACCTACATCATAGTAGTGTTTATGATCATCTTCATTATAATCGTGGGAGGACTCGTCCTAAGTATATTTGTAAGGTCAGTCTTCTCACTTCTGGTTAATGTGTTTCTGCCAATTTGTCCTGCTGTTTCAATCCGTAGAGCAGGGGTGTCAAACCGGGTCCACGGAGGGCCGAGTGTCTGCAGTTTTTTTGTGTTTCTCCTGTTAATTGGTTCCCAGTCCAGACCTACACAACCAGGTGAGGGTAGAACCTAACCAATTAGTGATACAATTAATCAATCAAGTACAAGGTTAGAGTAAAAACCTGCAGACACTCGGCCCTCCGTGGAAGCGGTTTGACACCCGTGCCGTAGAGGATTGTAAACCCAGGCTGACAGAGATCTACTGTAATTTGTGTGATACTTGGCTGACATGTTCTTTGATTGGTTGGCAGGAGGAGAATCCAGCAGATCCAGCTGGTGAAGGGGCCCAATCGAATCCTACTGACATTAGAGGACCTCACGTTCATCAACCCTCAGCTGAGCAAGAGGGTAGACATTTTTTTGCATGTTATTCTCTACAACATTCCCTCTGTATCTGATACACTGCATGCTCACTAATTAATTTTGTACTCAATAGAAAATCACTCTAGAAGATCTTACTGAATCTAAAAGTGTTATCGACGACACCAGTATGCTTTCCGGAGAACACCGCCACTCAGTAAACAGCATCACGACAGCAACACATGAGACCACAAATGTAGCTGTCTATGAAGTAGGTTTACGACCGAACCACAAGTCAACTTTTCACCGCTAAAGAAATAAGGACTTATAGGCGCTGTAGTCAGAATAAACAACAAAACCTTTTATGGCTTTACAGGGCGATTGGGTGTGGCTGAAAAAGTTTGAAGAAGGCCATTTCAAGGAAATCAAGCAGAGCTCAACCAAGATATTCACAAAGGTCAAAGTCAAAGAGAACAACATTCCCAGCCAAATATCGTTTTATGTCTAGGTTTCGAGTTTGTTTTCACACTCCATTTTATGTGTCTAGATGAAGGATCTGCGAAATGAGAATGTCAACCCATTTCTGGGGTTCTTCAAAGACTGTGATATATTTGCTGTGGTGACGGAGCATTGTTCCAGAGGCAGCTTGCAGGACCTTCTGAGGAACGATGACGTAAAGTTAGACTGGATGTTTAAGTCTTCTCTGTTGCTGGACCTTATTAAGGTATGACATACTTGTCACGTCATGTTAGAGAACCTTTCCTATTAGTGGTAGCCTAATTTGTGGTAATCATGTCTATAAATATTTCCTAAAGACATTTTCAGCTATCTGATTAGGTTAATAAAAAATATGTTTCTGGTACTTTGTCATTAACTACATCATGGATTTAGTATTGTTGATTATTTTTGGCCTCTCTCTAGGGAATGAAGTATCTGCACCATCGAGAGTTTCCACATGGACGGCTGAAGTCAAGGAACTGTGTGGTGGACGGTCGCTTCGTTCTCAAGATCACAGACTATGGCTTTAATGAGCTGCTAGAATCCCAGAAAGCCCCCAAAAGTGTAGTTCCACCCGAAGGTAATGTCTCCGCCTAGGGCTGCGAACTTTTTAAGAAAAAAGGTTGCTTTTCCATTTCATATCAAAAGTGCTTAAAAATGTTTAGACTGAATGCCTCCCTTGTGTTGGTTTTTAATACCATGTCAAAATAGTTACCCATTCTTTCTCCAGATCAGTTTTGGACAGCTCCAGAGTTCCTTCGAGATGTAGCGATCTCTCGTAAAGGGACCTATAAAGGAGATGTGTATAGTTTTGCCATTATACTCCAGGAGGTGGTTGTCCGAGGGGCTCCTTATTGCATGCTGGGTCTGGCCGCTGCTGGTAAGTGTATAGAATACTAAACAAGGAAAACCACAATTCCTTCTGAGAGACATTTTATAAGTCATGTCTTAATTACTTTAAAACGAATTCTGTTGGCCATTAGTTGTAAAACTAGTGCACTTAATCTCAAATGGGTCCCTGAAAACTGTAAATGTCATGGTGAACTTTAAATGTCAGAGTAACCTGAGTTATGCCAGTAATTCCAGTTAATTGCCGTTAAAACATATTTGTTTTTCTCAAAAGTCCAAGTCTGCATCTTTAATGTTCATTTATTTCTTACACAACACCATTAATATTTACCGATATTTGAGCAGTATATCACAACCCTATACAGCACCTTTGGAAAGTATTTATACTCCTTCACTTCCCCCAAATGTTTTTGTGGTCTTCTTTTAGAACCAATGTAATTTAAAAATGTGACCAAACAAAAACATATTTTGTAAATTTGTGCCAATTTATTTAAAAACCAAAGATGTGATCACTGTCAATGGCATTTCTACAAAGTATTAATAAAAGGGTCTAAATCAGGAGTTTTAAACTCTTACCCTACATGTTCATGAGCCTACTGGTATTCTGTAAAGTCCCGGTTCTAAATACAAGAGAAGTGCAAGGGGAGTAGGTGAGAGAGAAAATAAAATCAAAAGTCAAACCAACTTTTTGGGGAAGCAGCCTCAATTCTGGGGCAGCCTCCTGGTGGGGGTTTGGGAGGAATAGGCCTTGGTGGTTGTATGTTTGGCAGTTTCGCCACCATCTGTGTCCTGGATGTCTTCCTCCACCTCCTTCTTGCAACTGGTGCCACGTGGCTTCTGCGTGCCTCTGCGCTAAGATGCTCCCTGACAGCCCTCAAATACCTCACCAGATGAGGTCCCAATAGGAGGCAGGAGTGTAGAGGTGGAGCTGGTTGAAGATCCTGGAAGCCACTATAATGTTGGGGGTGTTGGTGCGACACTGGTCCATGGGGTGTGGGCATGTTCCCTCCTCATTTTTATTTTACGTGTATTGGCACAGATGTCTGAGAAATGTGGTTTTCGCTTTGTCATCTTTCAGTGAATTTTATTAATGATGTTCAAGGCCATAACACAACAAATTGTGAAGAATGTAAAAGCGTTTGATTAGTTTCCAAAGGCATTAGATACTGTATTTACTAAAGCTACACATACTGTAGATACAAGCTGTACTACTGTCCACCAGTTGTACATGTTGTACTAGCTACAAATTGTACTGTACCGCTAGCTACATGTTGTACAGTACAGCTAGCCACACATTGTAATGTACAGCTAGCTACAAATTGTGCTTTACAACTAGCTACAAGGTGTACTGTAATACTAGCAACACGTTGTATTGGACACCTAGCTACATGCTGTACTGTACAGCTAACTACAAATTGTTTCATACAGCTAGCAACATTTTGTACTTCACAACTAACTACGGTGGGGCAAAAAAGTATTTAGTCAGCCACCAATTGTGCAAGTTCTCCCACTGAAAAAGATGAGGCCTGTAATTTTTATCACAGGTACACTTCAACTATGACAGACAAAATGAGAAAAATAAATCCAGAAAATCACATTGTAGGATTTTTAATGAATCTATTTGCAAATTATGTTGGAAAATAAGTATTTGGTCACCTACAAACAAGCAATATTTCTGGCTCTCACAGGCAATATTTCTGGCTCTCCTTTAAGCGGCTCCTCTGTCCTCCACTCGTTACCTGTATTAATGGCACCTGTTTGAACTTGTTATCAGTATAAAAGACACCTGTCCACAACCTCGAACATTCACACTCAGCTGTCAAAGGACACCAGAAACAAAATTGTAGACCTGCACCAGGCTGGGAAGGCTGAATCTGCAATAGGTAAGCCGCTTGGTGTGAAGAAATCAACTGTGGGAGCAATTATTAGGAAATGGAAGACATACAAGACCACTGAAAATCTCCCTTGATCTGGGGCTCCACGCAAGATCTCACCCCGTGGGGTCAAAATGATCACAAGAACGATGAGCAAAAATCCCAGAACCACACGGGGGACCTAGTGAATGACCTGCAGAAAGCTGGGACCAAAGTAACAAAGCCCACCATCAGTAACACACTACGCCGCCAGGGACTCAAATCCTGCAGTGCCAGACGTGTCCCCCTGCTGAAGCCAGTACATGTCCAGGCCCGTCTGAAGTTTGCTAGCGAACATTTGGATGATCCAGAAGAAGATTGGGAGAATGTCATATGGTCAGATGAAACCAAAATATAACTTTTTGGTAAAAACTCAACTCGTCGTGTTTGGAGGACAAAGAATGCTAAGTTGAATCCAAAGAACACCATACCTACTGTGAAGCATGGGGGTGGAAACATCATGCTTTGGGGCTGTTTTTCTGCAAAGGGAACAGGACGACTGATCCTGTAAAGGACAGAATGAATGGGGCCTTATATCGTGAGATTTTGAGTGAAAACCTCCTTCCATCAGCTAGGCCATTGAAGATGAAACGTGGCTGGGTCTTTCAGGATGACAATGATCCCAAACACACCGCCCGAGCAATGAAGGAGTGGCTTCGTAAGAAGCATATCAGGGTCCTGGAGTGGCCTAGCCAGTCTCCAGATCTCAACCTCATAGAAAATCTTTGGAGGGAGTTGAAAGTCCGTGTTGCCCAGCAACAGCCCCGAAACATCACTGCTCTAGAGGAGATCTGCATGGAGGAATGGGCCAAAATACCAGCAACAGTGTGTGACAACCTTGTGAAGACTTACAGAAAACGTTTGACCTCTGTCATTGCCAACAAAGGGTATACAGCAAAGAATTGAGATCAACTTTTGTTATTGACCAAATACTTATTTTCCACCATAATTTGCAATTAAATTCATTAAAAACCCTACAATGTGATTTTCTGGATTTTGTTTTCTCATTTTGTCTGTCATCGTTGAAGTGTACATATGATGAAAATTACAAGCCTCCCTCGTCTTTTTCAGTGGGAGAACTTGCACAATTGGTGGCTGACTAAATACTTTTTTGCCCCAATGTACATGTTGTACTGTACTCCTAGCTACGTGTTGTACTGTTCAGCAAGCTATACATTCTGTGTGTTCTGAAACAAGCGGTATAGTACCAGCTGTTAATAATGTGTAATCCGTTCGTATGCTCCAGTGCTGCTGCTGTGTAACCCTTCTCTCTTCCTCTTTCCATCAGAAATCATACGTAAAGTGAAGAAGCCTCCTCCCATGTGCAGGCCTACCGTGGCACCAGACCAGGCCCCTCTTGAGTGTATCCAGCTGATGAAGCAGTGCTGGAGCGAACAGCCGGACCGCAGACCAGCTTTCGATGAGATCTTTGACCAGGTCAGCTACCATCATTTGTCTCCACAGTATGTGCCAGGGTTACCTATTAAAGGTTAACCCGCTGTTAATGTCCTAGAAAGCCAATTCAGGGAATATCATTATTTTATACAGTGAACAGCAGAAACCAGTGCTTCATAGCTTAATGGCCTTTTACAGATAGACAATAGCCATGATAAAAGAACAAGACAGAGGTAACTGCAATGGAGATGTCAAATCAATTAGATGCCACACCCGTCCCGAAGAAGCCGTACAGTCACTGCCTTGGAGTTAGCTGCGTTATGGTCAGACCCGGCTTCCCATAAAGAGCAATGCAATTGGCCAACACCATGAGGGAGTTGTCAGAAGGCTGGTAAAAGGTTGGAGAGCGCATTCGTTCAGGCATATAAGGATGTTGGTAGTGACCTGCTACAACTAATGAAACAAGCCAACAGGTTTTACATTACGTTCATTTAAATAATTTGACTAAAACGTTAAATAATGAAAATTGAAAATGTGTCAGCCTAATCAATGTGAAAAGCTGGCATGGAGTTGTTATTAACTTAACTCTTTGCACGCAATGCCATTGTCTATAATAACCATTCAGTTAAGACAGTGCTAAGACAACAAACAACTTCAAGTTTTGCATTTGGCAAAAATCCTTAACTGTTCTTTAAGTATTTACATTGTATACTGACGCACAATTCATTAAAATTCTGATGTTTTATCACAGTTTAAACTGATCAACAAGGGCAAAAAGACCAACATCATTGACTCCATGTTGCGGATGTTGGAGCAGTACTCATCTAACCTGGAGGACCTCATCAGAGAGAGGACAGAGGAGCTGGAAGTGGAAAAACAGAGGACAGAGAAACTGCTCTCTGAGATGTTGCCACCGTGAGTCAGATAGTTATTACCCTGTCATACTGACACTGCTTTCTGACACGGTGCCTTTGTGACTACTCCCTCGTGTTATTTTACTCACAAAGGCAACAGAGGATATAAAGGGGCTTGTTTTTATTTAAAGAGTTGATACACATGTGTAACACATACACAGGTACACGTGTATTTTCCTTCCACTGCAAGAGGCAGTACCGCACTTTGACCTTGTTCCTTGCTCTATGTACCTCCCAGTTCTGTGGCCGAGGCTCTGAAGACCGGTGCGACAGTAGAGCCAGAGTACTTTGACCAGGTCACGATCTACTTCAGTGACATTGTGGGCTTCACCACCATCTCCTCCCTCAGCGACCCCATCGAGGTGGTGGACCTGCTCAATGACCTGTACACACTGTTTGATGCTGTGCTCAGTAACCATGATGTTTACAAGGTCAGTAGGAATATGTTCAGGCAAAACCTTTCAACTGACATGAGCGGAACCAAGGCATAGTAGTTGTTGGTACCAGCTCGGCAGTTAGGGATGCTTCAGAACAAATTAAGTGAAATAAATGATATATTCTCTTAATCACTTAATTAAAACGCGCAGTTAATCCCAATACATTATAACGCTCGTAAGCGTCACCAGTGTGCAAGGACATCCCCTATTCTGTTGCCCCGTACGCCTACCTGTTCCCCGTGGGCAGGTGGAGACCATCGGCGACGCCTACATGGTGGCGTCTGGCCTGCCGAAGAGGAACGGCAACAAGCACGCGGCGGAGATCGCCAACATGTCCTTGAACATCCTGAGCTCCGTGGGCACCTTCCAGATGCGCCATATGCCAGGCATGCCCGTCCGGATACGTATCGGCATCCATTCAGGTGAGAGGAGGTGTTACCGGCGGGCACTCTGGAGTCACCAGGCCCCTAGCGCCTCCCGTCGAGTAGTCCTTCACGCCCGCTCAATGCCAACGTGTGGTATTTAGAAAGCTCACTGTCAATCACGTAGTTTCGACCAACTTTGATTCTCCTTCCATGGTAAGGTGGTAGAGCAGGAGGGTGCTTTGGAGGAAGCCTGTGTTATGGCTGTGATTGCATGGGTGGTGCCGTGTGTGTGTTCACAGGGTCATGCGTTGTGCTGTGTGTGTTCACAGGGTCATGCGCTGTGTGTGTGTTCACAGGGTCATGCGTTGTGCTGTGTGTGTTCACAGGGTCATGCGCTGTGTGTGTGTTCACAGAGTCATGTGTTGTGCTGTGTGTGTTCACAGGGTTGTGTGTTGTGCTGTGTGTGTTCACAGGGTCATGCGTCGTGCTGTGTGTGTTCACAGGGTCATGTGTTGTGCTGTGTGTGCGTTCACAGGGTCATGCATTGTGCTGTGTGTGTTCACAGGGTCATGCATTGTGCTGTGTGTGTTCACAGGGTCATGGGTTGTGCTGTGTGTGTTCACAGGGTCATGGGTTGTGCTGTGTGTGTGTGTTCAC